>CAJVPQ010001530.1:0-17614 GCA_910591825.1 Funneliformis caledonium
TACTGAAATTCCATAAAAATTATACGTTATAAAACTTTATATTTTTATGGAATTTTTATATCAAATTTTTTATTGGGTTGTTCTTGAGTAGATTCAGATCATGGTAATATAATTCGAGGAGTTTGTGGTAAAACTGATCTGGTAGTCATGTAAGTTTTTTGTTCAGTTTCAGTTTCTTCAGTTTCTGCTAAATTAACATTCCTTTGCTGTTGACCATTATTATTTCGATTATTGTTATTAGATTGGAAATTAGATCGGGATTAAGTTTAGGTTCGTGATTGAGCTCTAGTAGTTGTTTTTGATTGACAATCTCTAGCCATATGTCCTTCTTCTTCACAATTCTAACATTCAAATTTCTTTTGCTCATAATTACGATAGTTCCTTTGATTTTGATTTTGATTATTCCAATTGTTTTATTGTTTTGTCAATTTGTTTGTTGAACTTGAATGTTAGTCAAATTTGCGATTAATTGAGAAACTTGTTGTTGTAATAATTCCATTTGATTTGCTATAACTTGTTGCTGTTAAATGGGTTGTGCAATAACGAATCCTGTTTCAATTTTCTTTGCTTTGATTATAGCTGTGTCTAAATTATTTGGGCTATATCCTACTACCATTATTATAATATGTGGGATTAGTCCTCTGATAAATTTGCTAATAATATATTGTTGTCCAAAACCTCCCACAGGGTAAACTCGTTGAATTAACATTTTGTATTTTTGAGCATAATCAGATACATTTTGTCCTGGCTGTTGGCGAATTAATTCTAAATCAGTCATCCATTTATTTTTCATGGTAGCATTAGCAAAATAATTCAAGAAATAGTTGGTGAAGTTATATTGACTTTCTTGTAAAGCTTAATTCTGAAAGTTAGGTTAATTTTCATCGTACCATTTGACAGTAGCGTCTTTTAAGTATCCTGCGGCAATAGCTATTTTCCTATTGTTAGTCCATTAATTAGCTGTAGCTGCTCATTCAAAGGAAGCAAGCCATTCATAAGGATCTTCATTATCTGTCTCATGAAAATAAGTGGGTTTAACTAAATTCAGTTCTGCTTAATTTACTTGGGCTACATTTCCTGCTAGGTTAGTATTCATCACTTGTAATGTCAAGGTCATTTGTAGAAGTAACTGCGCCATCTGAAGGTTATTATAGTTAGCATTGGTATTAGTCGTATTTATATTGAATACAGGCTGGGTAGTAGCAGGTTGAGTTGAAAAAGTTCCAAATCTTATGCTTCCTGTACTAGCTATATTAAAGGTGCTAGATGTATTAGATCCTCATTGATAAGATTGATTTTTGTTTTGAGTCATATTACTTCCAGTTCCAAATCTAGAAGAGAGGTTAGAATTTCCTGTATTTGTACTTGACAAGAAATTCATGCTTGAGGGATTGTTAGATTGAAAAGGATTAGAGATATTTTCAGTTGCTTTGAACGTGACCTGCTTTGATTCAATTGCTTTAGAAGGATTGCTAAGATTCCTAACTAGAACAGATGTAGTTGTAGTTCCTAACTTTCCAATGATCATTTGATTAAAAATATTTGAAGTATTTGGATTTGACTGATATCCTCTATATTCTGAAGAGGGTGAAATAGTATAGGAACTTATAGTCAAATTATCAATTTCTAGACCCTTATCTTTTGATCGAAGGTAGCTTATTTCAGTTGTAGTTTCTACCGTTTCATTACCACTGCCTTCACAATTTAGACTATCAATTCAGAATTGTCTTCTTTTGCTGCTTTATCTACTTCAGCTTTACTAAAGTTATACAGGCTATTAAGATATACTTGACTGTTGTCTAGTTCAATGTCTGAATTAAGGTCATCTAAAGTTTCAGTTTTTTGAAAAGAAGTTTCGATAGTAGTAGACTGAGGTGATTGAGGTCGAAGTTGGCTAATTTTAGATTCTATATCCGTGGTTGATGGTCTTCTGAATGTTTTTTCTGTGCTTGTTAAGGTATTCGAAGTATTTCTCTTTCTAGAAGATTGTGCAGAAGAGGTATAAGATTTTTCATCTCTGAGTTAGTGTGTCTGTTGAGATTGTGAATTGCCTGATTTCTGACTAGTACTGTCTTTCTTTAGAGGAGTCACGTTTAATTCTTCTTGTAATGAATAATCGTTGTAAAGAATTAAAGACTATATTTACACAACAAATGGAGAAAGATTATTTGTAAAGTAATCAGTATCTATAAATACTGAGATTAATTGAGTAATCAGAGGTAATTCAGTTGCAACAGGATTATATTTATAACTTCGAGTTAGAATACTGATTTGAGCAATAAAAGGTTTAAAAAGATTATGATTGTTTGGGTGTGAATTAAACTCAGAAACAGTTTGACTAATAATAATAAAAAAGTCAAGAGTAATGCTAGTATATCTATATGCTTTGAATTGGAGCTGATACCAATTCTACAGATTTTCAAAGTTTTCAGGTTCTGGGGTATACAGAGAATAACAGGTTAAACAAGATAAATCTCTTCCAAGAAGTTCTTTTGGATCAATCTCTGGTCTGTGACTGAGGTCGTGTAATTGGTACTCTTGTTTAAACTCATTTAAATCCACAATTCTTAACTTTTCTCAATAGTTTTATCACCTGGTAGGAATCACCAATTTGTCACTAGGTTCATTTTCGTTTATCTTAACATCTAAGTTGAAAGGCTGCAGCAGCTGATTCTACACGTTGGAGTTTCTGACCTTAGGATTTTCTCTAAGTCCTACAGGTATCCGTTATACTTGAATCAACTCGGCAATTTATCACGTCTTAGAATTTAAGATATGTTAGTCGAACTCGTAATGATGAACTCAATAGCAAGTTAGTGTAGTGTATCACAACAATCTTAGATGAAGGACAACGTTGAAGGGAAAAGTAGTTTATGTAGATTTAAATTGATTCCTTTATTTATAACTTGAAACTCATATGAAACTTATAAATGAGTTAATTTACAACTTAAGCAAAAAGCTATTCTATTTATACAAAATTAATTTGCTATGGCTAATTACTTGCTATGCTATAAATTAACTAAATATAGATATATGTTTCAATAAAATATACTAAAATATAATAAAATAACAGAAACGATATAAAATATAAAAATAATAAAAAGAAATAAAATAAATTACAGATGTTAAAAAAATTACAGGCAAGCAAAATAAACAGTCTGTACAGAAAATACAGAAGAAACAGACGTGATAGGTAAAACGGAATTATTGTTGATCACTATTTGGCACAGCAATAACATCATCTATTGTAAGATTATTATTAATCGACATATTCTACGTGATATTTGGAGTTGCAATTTCTTCTGTTGACAATACTAAAGGCATATACGACAGTAAAATGGACTTTATTTCCTATTTGTATATGCTATCTGACGACTCTTTCCTTTTTTTCATATATTTCATTTCATAATTTTTTGAATTAAAGTCCTTCTTCACTCGATCCAATTCAAACTTAAGAGAATTAATCTCTTTGGGATCAGATGAGCTTATTTGGGCTGGCCCTCTATCACTCCTCCCATTACATCTAAATCATGATATGTATGCTCTAGATCTATGTCTTCTAACTTGCCTTTCAATTCACATATTTTAGTTTTAAGAGAAAAAATCTGGATCTTATCAGCAGATGAAGCTTTTTGAGCTAAAATTGCCTCTCTATATAGTGATTTAATATTTGATTTAAGTAATTTGATTTCAGTAGAATATTTAGCTTTAAGCTCATGTTGACTTTCAAAATGAGACTTTTGTTCAGAAATAAGTTAGGATCTAACTTTAGTGTTAGACATATTTAACTGGCTAATCTTATTTCTAATATCAGCATAGGTTCGCTGAAACTCCTTTTCTCACTCTAAATACTCTAAATTTTTAGCCTGCAACTTTTCATTGAAGTCAATAATTTTAGAATTAAAATCGATAGTGGATCTTAATTTTTTTTGAGCTCTTGCTCGTATTTACTACCCAGTCGATGTTCTCTATCTTTTATATCTTTCAGTATATATACATTGGGTATAATATTAGCAATAGTTATATAGCAAGAAAAAATTTATGTTGCAATTTCCTGAGATTGTGCAGTTCTGAAATTTCAGAAGCATTATTTTTCTATGAATACTATATATATTGATACATATTAGTAAGCATTAAAATATATAATACACATTGAAAAGTATTAATACATATTGAAAAGTATTGATATGTACTCATTGATATGTATTGATACGCATTAATATTTATTGATGAATATTAATATTATTTTTTCTAATATATAAAATTCAGAGAAGATGGTAGCTCGTATCCATGATACATTTTATGATGCTAAGGCAACCTTATTATCAGAAGCTGACATAAAAGAAATTAGAGAATCCAGAGGTAGGATACTCAATGCAACAAAAAAATGGCTAGTAAATTTCATATCAGACCTAAGCGTATTTATGAAATATGAGAAATAAAGAACACCTCTAGCAAGAGGTTATTTTATCTTTCTCCAGTCAGTCTATTTTGGATGAGAATTCCCAGACTAATAAGATAGAACAGACTGAGTCAGATATATATAGCCAAAATATATTCCCTTTACAGAACTGGAAAAAAAAATATGCAATACTGAAATCAAACCTAGTGAGTCTACCGATTTGGCTTTAGAAAGGAGTGTTATTTTAGGTGGTAAAGTGAAAAAGACTGGAGAAAAGAAATCTAAGTCTGTGTTGGCCTTGCTAATACCATCTAGTATTCAGACTCAGCCAATCCAGGCTTCAAAGAAGGATACAAATAATGTAAATTTGGATGCATTGTATAAGAAGATGATCGAAAAAAGCACAAAAATTTTAGATGAAAAAAAGGAGTATTATCTTGAAAATAACAAAATTAATGTGGGCTCTTCTTCTGATAATTTGTCTGATACATCCTGAGAAGTCAGGATGGAATTTTTTCTTAAAAATCTAGTTAATCGTGATGAAAAGCTTAAGGATTTAACAGCTAATACCATTTTTATATAAAGATTCACATGTATTAGCAAGAAATTTACTAGTATTTAAGACTAAATAGAGCATTTCTTCAGTCTTTATGAGACGCTTTTTAAGTTCTTTACACTTTTTTTTTAAATCTTTCTCACTAGTTAGGCTAGAAGAAATAATAGAAACCTGAGAGCTGAGAGGCACTTCGCATGATAATTTCTGATCCTCTTTTGGCAGATCTTTGACTACTAGAGCCTTGCTAAAGGTTGAAATAACATATGTCTTTCCATATAACTTTATGCGAAACTGGTTTTTATTTAGCTCAGGGACACCTTGAAGCTTTCAAATATTTGACATACCAAAAAATAGCATTGGTTCTGTTTCATCATTATCAATACAAATAAATTTTCCAATAACTGTAATTGTCTTATTTTCTTTATCCTTCAAGGTAACTGGCACATCTGTATACTATCCCAATGAATCAGTAATATGCTTAAAATTGCCTTTTATAAAAAAATTAGATGGTTTATCAGCCTTTCATCCAAGCGTCTTGATTGCTGAATCATTTAAATCACCTAACTCACTGCCAGTATCTAAAAAAGATTCAGAAATAGTTAAGTCATTTATATTAACATTCAGATATTGTAAAGATGATAACCACTCATCTATTCTTTCAATTCCTCCTCCTGAGCCTTTTGAGACAAGCACATTTTTCATATCAGTGGTGAAAGCTTAGACAATAGCTAATTGTACGTTTCAGGTTGGCTAGATTCTAGAAGTGAGATTACATTAGTATTATTGACCAACTTATCATTTACCTGTTTTTTTATCAGTAGATCATACCTACTTTTTCATTTCTTCTTCATAACCATCTCCATCATTTTTCTTACCATCTAAATCAGAAAAACTATTGGTTTAAGAGATATAAAATAAAACTAAATAAAATTAGATTGAGCTATCAGTCTATTTGGACAACTTCCTTTGCTATGGCTTATTTTCCCACAAATTTCACATTTTTATATATATGCTTTTTTCTGAAATAGATCAGCTAACTGATTTACATTATTTTGAGTTTTCTCAAGTTCTTCTTCAATCCTATTAAATCTAGTAGAATTATTATTTTGCTGTAGACAAGATCTTTGAAAAGGTTTTACAGGATAATCAGAGTCTAAATCTTCCTTATTAAGTAAACCTACTTCTTTTAAGTATTCAGCTACATAATAATTCTTGAGACTTTCCTCTATTTTCAATGAAGATTGTGGACTTCTCAGTTGTCTAACAGATTAAACTGTTTGTGAAACAGGTGTTTGCTAAGTCATTTGTGATTGTAATTCTGTAACTTTCTTTACTAATACCTGGTTTTCAGTTTTTTGTGCCAATACATTTTGAACTACTTTTTACATATCTTCTAAAGATATTTCTTGCTGTTAAGAAACTGAAATAGGCGAGGGTTCATATATTTCTTAAGATGTTCAATTAGATACTAAAGATTCAGATATTCTATCTCTTTTATGTCTTGCTATTCAGCGTAATTCTATCTTATAAAGCTTTTTAGCTAATTCATCTAATAGCAAATGTTTACTAATATCCTTAGCTTTTTCAAACTATGGAAGTGAAAGAGCATCTAAAAACTTTTTATGTAATTTTTTAGGTCTATAGTTAGCTCATCTTCCTATTCATAATAATTTTCTATACAATTCATCTATAGTCATATTTCCTTTCTAATTGTTCCATATATCAAATCCTGAAGCTCCTCTTCTACTGTAAGAAAATGTGTTTTTAGCCACCATATAGCTTGATCAAAATAAATACCAGCTACAATCACCATAGTACTATTATTAGCATTTAATACATTAACAGTAATGTTGGTAAGATAACCACTTGCTATGCGCCAATCTTCATTTCAGAGATCTTTTACAGCTCTTAACTTGACTATTGCATTTTCTAGTTAGCCAAAAGCTTCATTTAATGCTTGATTTCCTATTTGACCTGTATTTTGCCTATTTACTGCTACTAAGTTAGACTGTTTTGTATTATCAAGTAAGTTTGCTAATTCCCAATTCGCTTTGTAATAATCTTTTTATTAAACTATTCTAGGGCTCTTCTTCTCATACAGCATCTTAAATATTCTATAGCTACTTTTCTTTCTGTAAGTGGATTTCCTGCATTATCTGCTAAATTTACACCTTGAATTTGCAAGTATAATCTAAGTTTTACAAGAAAATCAGGGATATCATCACCCTGTCAAATAATAGTTGTGATATTCCTGCCATGTTTATTTGATTTAGTGAATTATTCTGTAATGCTAAAATTTGTCTCTGTAAATTTAAAATATTCTGGTCTTTTTGCCTAATCATTAGCTGAAAAACAAACTTTTTATGTAGCAATTCACCAATGCAGGCTTGTTTTCTTACCATATTACCTATCATTCTATTTACCTAGTTTTAAGCATTAGTTTGATATTGATGAATATCATTAATAGCCCTTTATTCTACCCCTTCAGCAAGTTGCCTTTGTATAATTTCATTATCACGCTCAGCTTCTGCATCATATCGTCTTCTCTGCTCCCAGACTATATCCTGATACAGATTATTTTCTTTTTGACAAATTTGCCTTGTTGCTTTTTTTATTTGATCTATCAGAATATCTTTAGCTATTACTCTATTATCTAGATAACCATCTATAATATTTGCTAGCTCTGTGATTGTGGCTATTTCTAAGTTATTATTAGGATTATACAAGTTAAGAGAATTATCCCGCTCTGAAGAATTTTTTTGTAATAAGATAGTCTTGATCTAGCATTGCAATTTTTATATCTTCTCCTCAGATTCTACTAACTGCTTTTCTAAGCTAGAGATATACTTATCCTTATCTTGCACATCTTTTTTAGCTTGATATAACTGATTTTTTAGGCTAAAGAGTTCGGATCTTAGCTCTATTATTTTTTTCTTCAAAGCATTCTCAAGCTATTCTATTTTCTTATTAAGATCCTAAATTTTTTGCTCACATTAGGCATAATCCTATTTCAGTTGATTAATTTGTCTCTTATTCTAGCGATTAGTATCAACTTCTATTTGCAATTTACTATGAAGATGATAGTTCTCTTCCTCCAGCTCAGCTTTATGTTTTTCATATGTTCTTCTCTGCCTTGAATAAGATCTGCAAAATGACATTCTTTTTTCGTAATTATAAAAGAGAATAGGAGAACCTTTGATTTATATTAATTCTCAAAAAACACATAATCTTGATCAGGATCTTACTTTGTAGAAATATAAGAAAAAAAGTATTCTAACTAATGAATAGAATCTGATTTTATAAATACCAGCTCTTTTTCTACCTTCTGCAACTGCATCTTCAGTTCATCATTCTTACATCACAATTTCTTATTTTCACTAATCTGCTCTCTATATTCTCTTTCTATGTTTTGCATGAATTTTTCAAAAGTTCTTTTATTATAATCAAGCAGGTGTTAGCGAAACACTTTAAGCTCATTTATAACCTAGTGATTATTCTCTTCTTCATGATCATACTTTAACACCTGAGTCTTCGAATTTCTCTGGTCTAGTCAGATGCAATTTTCAGTTTGAACTTCACTATCTATAACATATATAGCCAGTGATACTGAGAATACATTACATTCTAACCAACTTCAAAAACGCAATATTTTTTCTTGAGTCATAGTTTTGTATTTCTTATTTAATGAATTCTCATAAACCTTTAATGTATGCTTCAAATAAGATTCAATTCGTTTAGATTTTTCAGAAATAGATTCTAATAGAACAAAATTTTTAGAATAGTATGTGAGTCTCTGGCAAGCTCTCTTGACAAGACTTTTGGGTAGTCTATTAATAATATGTTTATAATTAGAATGGAATATTTTATTAGATATAGTTTTGCGTAAAAAGTTTGCATGCAAATTCATCTATAAACTATAGTGATACTATTTACGCGTCTATATGATTATATTATGAGTTGTATTACATCTAGTAAGGAATTGGTTAGACTCTGATCACGTGATCAATGGTATATTGTTAATATTCAAAAATACATGTGACTTGATTTTCAGCTGGCCTTCCAATCAAAATTTGCTAAGAAAAAAATATTATATATTATACTTGCTTTATTAATAATATAACTTAATAAAAATTACATGTATGAAATCTCTATTCTATAAATTTTTTGGAGTTAAAACTGTTACTACTATTTTACTAGAACTATGTTCATTATCTCTAATATCAGGACTATATAATATTTTATGAATTATACAAGCTATGGCCATTCTCAATATCAATAAAGTATGGATAAGCCGATATATAGCACTTGGTAAAGTTATATGTAATAGTATTGTTATCTTCTTTATTAAACAGTACTTATAAATGCCTGATTCTTTTTGCATAGCATAAAGTTTCATAATATCGCCTAGAAGTGGATAAAGTAAAATATAAATGATTTATAAATATATAAAAAATAGAAATAATTTATTTGTACCTGCGACGTTAATAGTGAATATAGTTAAATTCTGCCTCTTTGATAGTTGGTTAAATATTTTTTTAAAGTTTTTTATGTTTCTCATAGTGTCGATAGTATCCTTAGAAAAACGTATTAATTTTTTGTAATCACAATTTTGCTTATCTTGACTGGAACTAGGTCTACTGGTCTTAAGATAAACAATTTCAAGTTCAGCATTTTTTCTGAATTAAGCTACTATTATATAATTAGCTTTTTAGGTAATTTTACGAGAATCTTTTCATATGACACTAGCTGAACTTCCTTCTTCACCTCTTAATTTAGAAAACATTAATTATAGCAAATATGATAGTAGAATAATGAAACTTTTTGAGCTAAGTCTACCATATGTCCTATGCTATCAGGTTTTCTGGTAAATCACTCATCACTATATTTAATAATGGTGCAAGCACCTTACAAACATATGATCCTTTATTTATCAATTTCCTTTTCTTTATATATGTATCATATTTTGACAATTTTCAAATCTTAAGCCTATTAGTTAGTGAACAAAGTAAAAAATCATATAAACAGATTTTGGCAAGAATTGCTTGCCGATGATTTATATAGATTCTAATATTCATTTTGTTAGATCTTGTAATTCTTCAGACTTATCCAATTATTCTTCATAATTAATATTACCCAAAATCTTGTCTATGTTAATTTTTGATTCTTCGTTTGAATAAATTCTTTACAAGCTTCCATTATATCATGATTTTGTTCTAATTTATATTTTCGAAATGGCTTCTTAAAAATATCAGAAATTGACCTAAGCATATTTGTAAAGGGTTCTGACTTAATATCTAAAATACCTGAATAAATCGGATGATCAAATCCAAGGTTCTTTACATTTATTTGCTCAAGTTCTATTTCTATTCTTTTCCATATGATTTTCTCATAACTAATGCTTTTACTTTTACATTATCCAACATCATGCTTCAAAGATTGTAAATTCGCATTTGCATCTTCATGCCAGGCTTCAGTATCGATTACTAATGCTTCCATTTCTAAAAATGAACAAAGATCTTTGAATGCTGTTACAACCTAAAAATGTATCTAATATTAGTTTCTCAAGACTCATTTGACAAATAATTTAATATTACATTGTAGGATCAGATTAGATTTTCATTTTCATAAAGCTTCAAATGCTGGCAAAATGTTTGATATGTAGCTATCATATATGATAATATATGGTATAAAACTAGTTACTGCTATGCGGAAAGTAATAATATTACAACAGATATCAGCCTTTTCGCTAGTGATTATATTGCACTAGGAAACCTAAAAAAAGTATGTCATCATATCCATATATAAATCATGAAAATAGTTTATCACCTTACCCATTTAGCTAATTTTTTTCTGATGCCAAAACTTCAAAGCTTCTTTATCTACTCAATATCCTCTGAGAGGACTTGTTCTAAAACTCACTTCAAAATATTTTCAAAATTCTTCACCTTCTTTTCGAGATTGCTTGTCTATTTATCTTTCTCTACTCGTACAAATAATGCCGTAGAGATTCTGACAATATTAAGAGGCTCTCTCATTAAAAGGAATTCTTCTATGTTTTGATAGAATAAAAAGTTAATATTAGTGTAACGCTTGCTAGGTGAAGTAAAAAAAAATAATGTATGGTAAATTCCAATACCTTTTCACTATACTGCCTTTTTGTTTACCTTATAAACCCATTTACGTCCTCTCTAACTCACATTCATATTAGGAAAAAGAGATAGAAGAAATATGGGAGGTACTTTACACCAAAATTTTGTATTTGAGAATAATGATATGCAGAATATACATTAAAGATTTTGATATTTAGAAAGGTGTTAGAGGTAATGCATATATGAACTTTTTTTGCTTGACCGCTCAGTAATAAAGGCCTGATAACATTATATAATTATACTTTAATCAGAATCTAGTAGGAATAGCCTATAGCAACATAATGCTTTGGAAGAAATAAACTCATAAATAAATATTATTCAGATAGATAGGGAAACTTTTTGAGGATCGATTTCTTATATGTGAAAATTAATTAGTAGCACAAGCAGTTACACAGAGTTATAGATGATTTATGGTGTATCACCTATTACATCATATATACTTTAACGAGGATCAAAAATGTGCTAATTTATGTCGCACATACCTATACGCATTGGCCTTAAAGTGTTTCGCATAGCTGAACAATATATTCTGAGTTATTCATTTTGCAAAAAAAATAAATAATTATACATATAGTAAATATGAATATATAACATACTATTTTAATAAAGAATCTATAGTCTAAAAAATTCGTTGTACATACTTACAATTATTGTTTGAATCTGAGAAATCTATAGTAGTATACTCTCTATTGATACTAATATTTCCAGTTCTAACAAATTTTTCATTGCTATTGTTGAGGTATTTATCAATATGATAATATTCAGGATTTGATAGCCACTTTAATATATAGATCTATCCTGAATATTCAACAATTCTATTGCCTTGCCGATGTAATTCTATAAAAATAACTATGTATGCTACATTATTTAATCATTTCCATAACTATTATCTCTTTTTTTCTACCCAAATTTGTGAAAAATAATGATCATACAATATAGGAAGATTCTGATAATATGCAGGCATATTTTTAGCTTGAATTCTATCTTCATAATTAATTCCTACCAAAAGATAACTGAGATCCTATATATAGTCTATATATCAATTATCAGGAACTCTTATTTTGCGAGGAGTTATATCTAGAAACTTCTTCTTGTTAGGAGTACCATCATTTCTCACTATATTCTAAACTCGTTTTGCCCATGTATCAGATCTCAACTTGAAAACTCTCCAAGCTCGTTAGATTATTTTTGTACTATTAAATATATGATATGCAATCTTTTTTCACAATTCATAATCTGCATCACATTTAATACTATAACCCTGACTAGAAAAATCAGTAAATTTACTATAAATCTCATAAATTCCATCTTTACTTAGTTCTGATGCTATTCTTTCTCCTTTTTTCATATTCTTTCGTACAGGATTAGAATGCATTTTTAGCGATTTTAGTAATACATTTCTTCAGGTGATCATTGTCACATTTGATGGTATTTTCATGGATAATTACTAAGGAGTCGCATACAGTGCAATAAATATTAAATGAGTGTCTTCCAGCTTTAAATTTTCCATTTTTATATACTCTTTTAATCATTTGAATAAAACCATTCTTAGAGAAGTATTTTGGATTATATTCAAGAAGTTTCTTAAATGTATAACAAATACGAGAATATCACATTTCTGGTATTTTACCACTATACCTATATTGCAAATTGTTCAATGCCTGCATTACTACAGGATTTAAACCAGAAATATTAGTTTTAACCATTTTTATAGTTTATAACTGATCTTAGTGATTTATAGCGTTTTAGTAAATTTAGCAATTCAGTATATTATATTGATTCTTTATCAACGCATTACCTTATTCGTATAAGTGACACGTATTTAAAAAGTTTAGTTCTCCTTAATAACAGAAGCAATTTGATTAGTATACTGTATAAATATGATTATAAAGCTAGAGTTACCTATTGTTATCACTGGCAAATAATATCTTCAAAATCTTCCTTTTGTCCAGCTGAAATAGTTTGGCAAAATTAGTATATGTTCGTAATTACGGCGGTATATAATTTCTGTTTCGATGCAATTGAATTATAGACTTTGAAAATGCCAGCATAGTTAAGAATCATTTTTATTGGATAATAAATGTATTATATAATCAATTAATGTGATTGGTAATTTATATTAACAAGTTACTTTAAAAAAAGCAAAAAAGGTTACTTAGTATAGTCACGCGAAAATTTATAACACTACAACCTATAAATTTGTAAGAAGGTTCAGTGTATTCTTTACTACACTGATCAAAAAATAGTTTTTTCTGATCTTATTTTAGTTTTGACTTTGTCTAATAGTAATGGCAAGAGGAAAAATACGTCAGAATAATAGTCCTTGTGCTGTATGTGACTTGTAAAATTCTAAAGAAATTTTCAGAAAATTAACTGAAAACCTACTAGCTAAAGCAATAAAAAGTCCTGCCGCCCAGCAACTTACATTAAATCTCAACCTTAATGACCAATTATGTTAACTTCATTACAATAATTTTATTGCTTATGATTGAAGAATAATTAAATCAAAGAAAAAAAGAAAAAATACTGATTTGTCATATTATCCAGAAGGGTCTAAACAAAGAAAAGTTTCTCTATCACAAGAAATATACGATAAACTTACACAGCAAATAGAAGACTTAGAACTCCAATTAAATCAGGTAGAGAGATCAAAAGAATTAGGTAATTTTTTTTTATTTTTTAAATTCAAATTAATCTAAATTTTTACTTATTATTATTTATTTATTGTTAAATTATTAGGATTGAATGATTTTTCAGAGTTTTTTTCAGATAAAATTAAACAGATCACAGATGTTTTATATAGATATTTTTGTGAAAAAAATTTGCCAGTTTGGAATGCAACAGAATTTGAAGAATTAATTGAAGGTCATGATACATTACGATACATAAATTAAGGGTTTTTTTGATATGATCTTCTGATCTATGAATCCTAAAAGCAAAAACTCACAGACGCAACAATTATTAAAGCAAAACGTTATGCTACTATGTTACCAAATTGCAGCAATGCGTAACAAGCAAGTTAGTTGTGCCAAAACTGCAATTGGATTATTTTTAATTAATTCAGAAGCATCAGTAACTTGTATAAATGCTTTAGCAAATATGGGAATATGTTTAACATATCAAACTTTATTTAATAAACTTGAAACTATTGCAGTTAATCATCAATCTAGTATACAAGTATATATTCAAAAACATGTAAGAAATAAATTTGTATTTTTTAATATTTAAATAAATTCTAATAAAATATACATTTTATTTAGCATAATAAACTTATAATAGATTGTATTGATGACTATCATAATCTACAAAGTACACAAATTCCTTCTGTAACTTCTAAAGATCAGATATTACATATGGCTACTATATTGCTTAATACTAGTGGAGCACCACCGATTCCTTATTATACTAATAATCATTTACCTATACATAATCCAAATGGTGTGGATTCACTTATTATTAAAATAGCACTTTAGACTACACATCTTATTCCTTTGGCTAAAAGTTATAATTCAATAAAATTTAATTGGAATAATCTTTCTGAAGGAGAATTGATGGAATCATTGACTGTACATTCATATGATGCGGATTTGTGGGAAAGGTATGGACGAAAATTCGATCAGACAAAACTTGTTGACTTACTGGAATTATCGTTAAAAAATACTAATAATTATATTCAGGCAATTCAATCTTTTATTGAGTATGTAATTAATTGTGTAGTTTTTTATAATTATAAAATTACTTATAATAATTATTTTTAAAGATTACCTGAAATAAAAACCTATTTAGAATATTATATTATTTCTGTTCCTGCAGATTTTCCTGGACAATTGTTAATTAGAAGAGCAATTGTTAATATTTTGGAATCTGATAATAATGCGTTAATATCAAACAAGATCACACACCTAATTCCCTTTCTTAGTCTATTGCATGTTTTACTCAACAGTCGTGAATCAATCAGTCTTTCTGGTTTTTGGTATTTTTTTAATCAATTATATTTAAAAATATTTGACGCTAAAAAAAACTTGCAGCCAAGCCAAAACCTTGGCGAATTAATTTACTAATGTATTTAGCGAGTTCAGAATGGAATCTTGTAAAAAATATTATAATAGCAAGATTCGGTAATACAAAATCTACTGAATATAGATATTTTTTGATTTACTCAATAATCTTATTCCTGCAATATAAGACATTTATACAGTTCTCTTTTGAAATAATAAATTTGATGAATATGTTGACACAGTATTTCGTTTGTAATGCATAATGAGGAGATTTTAATGTTACAATTATGACAAGATTCTCCTTGCCTTTTTATCTGATGTGTATTATTGGAAATCAATAAATCACCCCATTATCGAAACTTTGAAAAATAATTTGAATATGTTTGATGAATATATTGTTGAAAATTTTCACAGTCTTTTATGGAGACACACCACATCAAAGGTTTCTTCAAGTAAATCTCTTAGGTGCGATGCTCTATTTATTGATAACTTTCAAAATGAAAATTTATTTGCTACATCATTTGTTCCAAAATGGGATTATCTATATAAAAAAAAGATTTGGATGAAATGATCAAACGAACTGCTCTTTTTTTATTGAATTTCTTTGATGAGATTTGAAAAAATAATGGTAAGGTAGAGAAAAAAATGGAAGGAAAAAGAACAAAAAAACCCTATTATTATTTTGATCCTATTTCTACAAGTTTCCTTCTTGGTGCTTTGCCTCTTGGATATCACTCGCCTGTACTTTCAAATATGAAAAAGTTTTGTGACAAAAAAATTTGTAAGAATTCAACAAATGAGAAAGGCGAAGTTTTGATATGTAGTCATGCATATCATAAAGAATGTTTTCGGGTAGTGAGTTTAAAATGTGAACATTATTATAAATACTTGGATAAATCTATTGATGAATTAACAAAATCATATAATCAAAGATTGCATTTGGAAGAAACTCAACTAGAATTAAATGATGAGGAAATAGATGAAGATAATTGTGAAGTTGAGGAGTCAGATAATTATAAACTGAAGATTGAAGCTGATTCTGAATTACAAAAAAGAATTATAGGTACGTTAAAATATTGTATTAAAAAACTTTTTTAAAAATTCTAATAAATTGTACTTTTTAGAGTTTTCAAACCAAACTCTTTCCTTCATAAACCCACACTAAGCGTTACAGAATATAACTAATATCTTGCCAAATATATTATAATGTGTATTAAAACTATTAAAACTAATATTTTGTAAAATAAAGTTTTCGTACAATGATTTTTGTTCTTTTTTTTATTAAAATTTAATTGATTAATCAATGTTGATCATCACGTGAAATTAAACCAATAAATGGATTTTTAACCATGCTGTCCGAATGATCCGCAAAATTTTATTTTTTTTTACTTTACTAGAACATAACGCTATTTTTTTATCTGAGCCAAATATAGCGCTATGTCTGAAACTTGATATACTAGTTTCTTCCACTACTGCTACTGGAAATGAGACGGTCACACTGGTAGAAGAAATTAAAAATATAAAACAAATGAGCTTATCAACTTCTTGAGTAATGAGGACTTGGAAATTATTCACAAACACAAGGTTAATAGTCGTGACTTCTTGTCTTGACTAAAGAAAAGCTTGAGTAATAGGGAATGCTAGGTGGACTAGCAATGAGACTCATAAAGCTCGCCAAAGAATGTGAGAGAGCAGTGTATAACAGAGATAAAATGCAGAATGGGAATTATAGGTTCGGCAACAGACAGTAATGAGGCTAACTGTTGCGAGTATATTACTTTAATATTATATGCATCCATCTATATCGCCAAAAGAATCACTGAGAAAGAAATTATCATGGACCCGCAGTTCGATATTGTAGGTAAAGAAGCCTCAGGCTGGGTCGATTACGCAATCAAAAAAATAATAGTTGTCGTTAATGAGAAGTTGATAACTATAATAGAGGAAAACAAAAGAATTTGGTGGCGGGATATATGCAGAACATAATGCAATTCGAAAGCTCTTACCATACAAACACGAGAAAAAGGAAAGCATCTGTAGCATTTAATGATGAGTTTGACTACCTCTATGGAATTGTGACCACAGGTAGAGCTTGTATAATTTTTTTTTTATAAATAGTTCATATATACTAACTTGTGTCTTTCTTTGTTAAGCCTCGGATTGGTACTTTCTCATGTACACACCAGATAAGATTTATTGCTTGAAAGATGACTATCACATAGTTACTTACCAAGAAAATAATGAAAGATGACGCAGAACTTCGTCAAGGTGTTAAAAAGGTTATAGAGGTAATCATTGGCTTGTTGAAAGATAAGGTTGAAGTTAATGATTCTTCAGATAGTAAGAGAGCAAAGACGAAAAAATTTATTAAGGAATGAGCGTGTAAGTTATAGCATAGAAAATTTATCATGTATCACGGTGTTAGTGATAACCCGTTTGCGTCACTAGATGACTACGCCAACTAATGTCACCAATGATCACTAGGAAAAGCGTGATCATCATTTTCACT
>CAJVPQ010001531.1:0-17612 GCA_910591825.1 Funneliformis caledonium
GTATATAAAGTAAATATTATAAAAAATACAATTTGTAATTACTCAAATAAACTTTTATTTATAAATTAAATTATAATGATTAAATAATAAATATAGTTTGTATTATATAATTATTAATATACTGTGTAATAATTTTAATATGTATTGTGACCAGGTGTTGATCTGAATGGATCAAATGTGTGGTGAAATACAGAATGTCAAAAATGTCAAATAATTAAACATGTCTAGCATGTTTAATATAATTAATATGTTTAACATATTAGACATGTTTAATATAGCATAAAGCTTAAAGTCATAAGCTACAGGAACATCTAAACTATATTTGAAATAGATTTAGACCAAAATTATTTGAAAACGAAAATATTTTCCACCAATTTTTTTGGCATTCTATGCAGATTGATATTAATTTTTGTTCATGAAGTCAAAAATAAAAATGAATGAATGGTGTAGCAACTTAAATAACTCAATTTTAAAACATTTTCATTCTTTAAAGAATTTTCAAATGGATGTTGTATTACAATACTTATATATAAATTTTATCATTATATGTTTGGTTTTGCTAAAAATAGAAAATGTTGCAAAAAATATTTTTAGTTTTTAAATTTCAGTATTACTTCAAAAGCTATAATTGTTATGTATATTAGAATAGCAAATAATATTTCTAAAAATATGTTATACATCTGTGACTGAAATCTTAAATCTTTTCTAATTTTACACTGTCTTTATAATTTAAGGTTAAACTTGCTACATATTAGAAAATTATCAGACCTTTATCTTCAAAAAAAAATAATAAATTGATTCAATAATTTTGCTTTCAAATTATATTTATAATAAAAATAGATGAAACATTTGACCTAAATCCAAATTTAAAATCTAGCCCTATGTTAATTAGGTTTATTTCATTTAAAAGTAGTGAGGACAGTTGTAATTATTATAAACTTGAATTTGATAGGTCAATTTATGATAACTACAATTATTGTAAAAATTGCTTAACTTAGTATATTAAATATTTAACTGATATTAATATATATTTAGATATTTGTATAGGTACAAATAACATTCAGTGTAGTGAACATGAACCAAAAAAGTTAGATTTTTTGACGTATTATATTCAAGAATAATATTTAAATTGCTCAGAAATTTTATATTTTGGACAAACTATAAGATATCAAAACGTCATTTTAGGTCAAAATCGTCACTTAATTTATAATGAATATACAAAATCAATAGTTATTAAAAAATCAATTCTAATACTTTATTTGCCATTATGGGATTCCAGTTGCTATTATATAATCTATGATAGAAAACTAAATTTTGTAACAGATTGTCAAAAGTGGTGTTCATATTATTTTACAATTTATACCAGATGTAGATATTGCTTAACGATGAATATCATTTTTAGAATTACTGATCAATCTCAGTGTAGGAAATGTAAAAGAATAGTATCAATCACTATTGATGTCTCAAAATTTGTCAGTGGAAATTTTATTCTAGATGAATTTATCTATTATACAAAATTTAACCGCAGTAGCAAAATTGCTGATCAAATAATTAATAATAATCATGAAAATAACCATTTATTTGATGAATATTTTGATTTTCTACCAATGGAATGGATTCTATATTTTCAAATTACAAGTTTAATAAAAATAGCGGAAGGAGAATATGGCATAGTTTATCGAGCAACTAGATTAAATGACAATTCAAGTCAAATTATTATGATAAAAAGAATCTTTCACTCTTAAACTATCAGCAAAGCTTTTTTAAATGAGGTAATTATTTAATGTTACTTTTATAAGTCATTTTTACCTTATATCAAAATTTTGCTATTATAATAATTTAGTTAAAATCGTTATATTATTATACCGATACTTCGATATACGTAAATATTATTCAATGCTATAGAGTTACACAAGATCATAAGACAAAGGAATTTATGTTAATAATAATGTATGCAAGTGGAGGTGATTTGTATAATTATTTACAAAAATATTTTAAAGATATTATATAGAATAATAAATTAGCTTTTTTAGATGATATTTCAGAAGGATATTTATATTTTTAATACAATTTATTAATATTAATTAAATAATTAATTAACATACTAAACATATATATATACTTTTTTAGATTTTGTAATATTCATAAAAACAATATTATACATCGAGATCTTCATAGTAAAAATATATTAAATATATCAATATATGAATTGGTGTATTGGAAATCTAGGATTATCACAACCTGCAGATATTTTGCTAAATAATAAAATATATGGTGTTATACCTTATATAGTACCTGAAGTATTTAAGGGTGTTAAATTTTCAAAAGAATCTGATATTTATAGTTTGAGCATGATTATGTGGGAATTAACATCAGGTTGTAAACCTTTTGCCAATGTTGAACATAATATTAACCTTATATATGATATAATTAATGGAAAGCACCCTAAAATTACTCAAGATACTTCTGAATGTTATGCTAATTTAATGAAAAGATGTTGGGATCCTGATTCTTTAAAAAGACTTTCAATAAAAGAAATTAGAAACTCTATTATGTAGCACTTTAAGTATTCATTAGGTTATGTTAATAATAAAGAATTAAACGATTTGAGATGAAAAGATTGAAATTGATACAGTTAATGAAATTTGGTCCTGATTTTAGTGAAAAATCTCATCAAAAAGCAATTTTTACAAGCAGAGCATTAAGTTCTATGATTTTGAAAACT
The DNA here is from genome assembly GCA_910591825.1 of Funneliformis caledonium. Classification (NCBI taxonomy): domain Eukaryota; kingdom Fungi; phylum Glomeromycota; class Glomeromycetes; order Glomerales; family Glomeraceae; genus Funneliformis; species Funneliformis caledonium. The sequence continues at coordinate 2,726 of CAJVPQ010001531.1, forward strand.
TCATCCATAAATTTATCTATAGAAAATGTATATAATATAAACAAGGTATTTTATTTAATGATTATATTGATTTGAATAATTAAAACAATACAATTAATTATTGTTTTATTGATATAATTTTCTTAGAATATTTAGAGTATATTATAGAATATGATCTGAATATAAGGTATTAAATTAGAAACAAAGCAAACTTATATTTATTTTATTTACTTTAATTATTTAGGTCATCTTTAGTAAATATAGATCCTGCTAGTCAAAATTTTTCAAATATCCAATATTTAAAGGCAGTTGATATTAATATATCATCATATACAGTCACGTCATAAAGTGACGCTGATCCAAATTTTATAATAAAACTAATAAAACATAAAAAGAATAGAAAATATATATATTAGTATTTAATTCAATAATTATTTTTAAATTTTATATAATTTTAAAATCAGTTGTATTTTTTTTAAAAAAGGTTTAAATTGTGGAAAATTTTAAATACATAAACTATTTTAATTGTAATGCACAAAAGATTTTTTCTATAAGTTTAAGATCCAATAAAAAATTCATACATATAAAAATATACAATTTTGAACCGCATATAAATTTATATTTCTTTTAATAATTGTTTCTAAATTTTGCATAATTTTCAGCTAATTAGTCATAATTTTAAAAAAAAATATTTAAACTTTTGGGAAGCTTAAAATGCAAGAACCATTTTAATTGTAAGGTCTACTATAAAATTTAAATTGGGTGTCACATTTGTGACGCGATTGTATATAATCTATGCCCTCTCAATTTATTTTCCTCATTTAACAATAAATCATATGGGATGATTTTTAGAATAATCGCAGTCTAACAAATTGAGAAAGATATTTAAACATACGAAAACGACTGGCGATATGTGAACAAGCATTTCAAGCACGCAAAAAAAAAATAAATAATTTTGAATGTGATTTTAACTCACGATATGTGCATTTTTGGAAATAAGAGAGTAATTGTCGCAAAGTTACCAAAGCTTGTTATTAAATACCTAATTAGACTCAAAATACTCAAAATGGTACAGTAATTTCTTAATCGTCCATTTTTTTTGATGTTATATAAGAAAAAATTTTGTCAGAATTTGCGTATAAAAAAAATTATCATTAAAAATCAATTGACATAAATAGTAAATCTCAAATTCTTTTTATATTTTTTCTATTGATTGTTAGACTTATTGAAAATATTAACTAATTTCTATTTAACTATCCTGAGTCAAGTATTTATTTTTTTTAAAAAAGTTTGAGTAATCGCTTAATTACCTGGATAAAAGTTTTATTTATTTAGGCTTAAATTGATTAATAATAAAATCATATTGTTATTGTGAACTTTTTATTGATAAGGTAAGTAACTACAAATGTTAAATACATTGATGCTCTTTGTCGTATAACATAATCATACAACTGGAATACTTAAAAATGTTCTGTTTTATTTTTTTTTTCTCATCACTTTAACTGTTAAATTTCAATTATAATAGCAGACATTTATAATATTTCAGAAATTACTTCTTCCTTGATGAAAAATCTCTTAAAAGTATAATTAATTTTTCATCAAATTATTAAAAATTATTGAATTGGGTTTTTTAGGTTAACTTTTTTTTTTTGTTTACAGGAATTAGGCGATTTAACAGAAAAGTTACTATTGCTATCAAAAAACTTTTGCCAGAATAGTTTTAGAGAAATCTGAAATATATAATTCAATATTAAAAATCCAATTACCTGTTACAAAACTCTTAAGTGATAAAGGGTTAGTTTAGGAAACTCATAAGGTTGCTAGCATAGCTGCAGGAACTGTAGGAGTTATTGTGTATTATCTCAAAAATCATAATGAATCCTTAGCCTTTATGTGAAGTGTCCTATTTAATAACGCTTTCTACTCAAATTGGTGGAAATTAAAAGTTTATAAAGGTCGTATCAGAGCTAATCAAGATACAGTCACCAGCGAAAGTAATGGCACTACAAGTGCTGCTTGTTTTTCAAGTCGTAGCATGTTCATTTTTCATTCTAGAATTTTTCAGTATTTTTATAGTGTTCTTTATAAATAATATTTAATAAATAAACAAAAAAAAAGTTGTAGAAAAAAATGAATTTCTTTATATTTTTCATTTAAAATGGTATTAACCACCCTTGAAAGAAACTGAAATGCTGTTAATTTTCTTTAGTAGCGAAAAATCTGAAATGCAAGAGAAATTTCACAAAGAACAGGTGTTCCCTTACGCTCCTGTTATCATTATATTAATTCATTAAAAAAAATTAGTAAGATTACTATAGGTTATCAGTCTGGTCGATCACAAAAATTGACTCTTAAAAAATGCCACTAAATTGGAATGATCGTCAAGTATAATCATTTTATTACAGCAAGTGAAATGAAGGCCCAACTTAATGAAAAAAACCTAAAGCTTTAAGTTAGTGAATGGACCATTTATCGTGAGCTAAAAAATCTTGGATTTGTATCTGTTTATCCCAGAAAAGTTCCTCTTTTGACACAGAAAGCAAAAGAGAACTAGTTGTTTTAGGCCCGTGATCACGTGAATTATAATTAGAAAAAGGTGGTATTTTCTGATGAAACTACACTTCAAATATTCTGTAATACCCTTCCAGCATGGTTACGTAACAAAAAACCTATTACTCTGATGATAAAATATCCATTTAAAGTTCATATTTAATATGCAATCAGCATTAAGGAAAAAATTGGCATACCATATTTACTGAAAATTTAGATCGTCATTTATACCGCCAAATTTTGAATGAATATTTATATAATAATACAAGTGCAATATATGGTAACCGATAGGTCTTTCATCAAGATAATAACCTGAAACATACTTTCTGTGATGTTCAAGGTGACTTGAAAACTCACCTTCTGGGTTGGATTCTTTCTTGGTCTTCCTATAGCCCTGACCTTAATCCTATTAAGAATGTTTGGGCTATTTTAAAGAAAAATGTTGAGAAAGAGGTCAAGAGAATGGTAGCACAAAGGAAAAAATCTCAAAAGAAATTTTTTTAAATTTAATTAGAAAGGAATGGGATGATATTGAAAACATCACAATAGTTAACTGCATTAATAGTATGTCAAGTCACATTAAAGCATGTATTGACGCAGAAGAAGGCTATACCAAATATTAATCAATTAATAAAATATATGTAATTTTGGTCAGTCTTTTAGAAAATAAAATTTTTTTTTGATTTTTTATTATAAAATTGCGCACAAATTATTTAAAACCTGAGTGCCATTACTTTCACTGAGGTCTGTAAGAATTTCAAGAGTTTACTCCGCCAAGCATAAACATCACAATATTTAACCTTATGTTAAAACTGGTCTAGAATTTTATAACAAGATATACCATGAACTTTCTCATCAAGGGGACAATAAAGTTTACCGCAGAGTCCTAAGTGATGATTTGCTTTAAAAAAGATCAATGAGAAATTCTGAAATGCCAACCATTGAAGTTAAAATTTTAAATTATAGTACTATTAGTACAACTCCTTTTGTTAAAAAAATGAAGCAGATCTTCTGAGGTGATATCTATGATTATAATGGTAAAATATTTTTGTTAATATTTATTTAATTGTTCAACTTTTTTTTTATATTGAATCGTTCTTTTTATTTTTTTATTAAAACAATATTATAATATATGCAGCGTAAATTAAGTCATTTAGGAAAAAATGTTCAGGAGAAAATTTTCATGGGTTAAAAACCTTTTCTATTTTTTTTATTTAAAAAAATGTATATTTCAATAAAATTTCTGTAATAATTTGACAAACAAATATTTTTAAGTTGCAGTTTATCGTTAAGACTATTAATCATTATTATCAATTATTAAAAGTATTAAAGAATTGACTAGTTGAAAGAGTACAAAGTTATGCATATCAGAAATTTTGCAAATGTCATACCATTTGAAAATGTACGAACCGCTTTGTCTACAAAAATTTTACTTACAACTTCATTTAAGTGATATTACTTAGTATATAATTGGAAAATAATCAAGTTTTTATCCCAATTGATGAAAAATATTTAGGTAAATGGTGATGAAATACTTTATAAAACTGTATTCTTAAAGAAAATTATACTACAAAAACATTCATCATGTGATATATGATGCAGCTTACTTCAACCCTAATAAGTAGAAATAATTTCTACACTTACAAAGCGTAAAATTCTTTGAAAGCATTGAATCCATTTAATATAATAATGTGATTTTATATAAAGTTAAATTGTATAATGTATGCAAATTAGCAATACTGCGTATGTGATGCAAACAATTATGTTATTCCAATAGAAGTTTGGATCCAATTCCTACTACAACCTATTTCCGCTTCAAAATTGACTTTAGTTTATTTGAAATGTCAAGACAATTATTTAATGTTAAATCAGGTTACCTACCTTATTACAAATTAGAATGATTCTTTGAGAGAGAAAATTGAAGGTGTTTATTATTTGCTTAGTTCAGGATATACTATATATTAGGATATATTTTGATTTTTCAACTTGAGAATATAGAAACTTATCGACTTTTAGTGATATAGAAAGGTTAATTCTACACATTATTCTTATTTATAAATTATGTTAGACCAAATGAGCAAACTGAGAACTATTCACAAAAAAATCACATCATGTTATATTAGCTTAATTTTGTATAAGATCATATAAAGATTGATCAATAAATTAAGGAAATTTGGTTTAACGTTAACGTTAATATATTTGAAATTTTTATCATTATTATAAAAAAGCATTTCATTTTTTGACATATGAAACCTTATTTGCTTTACAATATTTGAGTGAATCTATTGATCGAAATGGAATATTTTAAAATGCCTATACTAAATGTTATTTATAAATAATTTGTATCAGTATACTCGTTTTTAAAAATTATTCAAAATGAACGGAAGTCACATGACTTTTGAAATTCAATAAATCCATGCCAAAAGTGAATTTTTCATGATTTTTGGTGTAATAAACACATCATAATCATAACGTCCGTATTATCAAAAAAAAACTAAAATACATAGTAAAACTATGTTTAAACCATTGACGCTTTTCAAAACTATCATAACTTTTTAACTAAGTAATACCTATTAGAAATACTACATTTATACTTGTACTAATATTATTTTGGTTTATTTTTGTTTTTTTTGAAAATATAATTTATTAGAGATTCTTTATCCCTTAAACCATCCAGTGTTCAAATTTGAATACTAAAATTTTTTTTTTGCTATTTTTGTTTAATTACTTTTGATTGTCTTAAACTATTCCTCCTATTGTTAAGCTAAAACAAATCTATTAGTTCTATATCATGTGCATTTGAATTTTTGAATTAATGATAATAATGTAGATCATCAATAGTAAATTGCATAACCAGATAATCATAAAAAAAAGAAAAATTTAAGAAAAAAAATTAATAACTGAACATCCTTTACATGACTTCGAGTTCAGAAAGTCCAGAAACAGGATTCAATGAAGGAGAGTATATATCACTCTTAATACCTTGTCAATACTTAAACAATCCAGATTCAGAAAATGAAAATGAGGATAAGGATGAGGATGAACATGAAATAACCACACGAAATACCTACAAAAGAGAATGATTTTAATCTATTTATTCATCTAAAACAACCTCATCAAGTATCTATTCGGCTACCAACATATCTTAACATTGGTGTCTCTAAGCTGATTGACTTTTTTTCTTTTTTTTATAACAAACATATTGGATACTATCGTCAAAAATACAAATCTTTATGTATTATTAAAAAGTTCTGGTGTTACTAGTAAACATTGGCTGGACTTAACTCGTAAAGAACTTCTTATTTGGACTGCCTTAGTTATTTATTAAGGACTTTTTAAATTACCTTCTCTTGACTAGTATTGGAATGAAAATGAAAAGCTTCCTATTTACTCTATCTCAAAACAAATGTCATTGAAATGTTTTGAATAGAATAAGAGATATCTACATATTTTCTCCCTTATTGCATTAATTAAAAATTACTTCAATAAATATGAACTGCTACTTTTGTATATCCAAAATGTTTCAAAGCAACTTTATATACCAAGTACAAATGTTTCTGTAGATGAAATGGTAGTTCATTTTTTTGAAAGAAGTGTTCATACTGTTTGAATCAAAAATAAACCTATACCTGTTGGTTTTAAAATTTTGTCTCTTTGTGATTCTGGATATACTTTTACTTTTTTACCAACATCACGTATTATTCCAAATGATGTAACAAAAATAGGTGAACTTAATCAAATCAGATTCCAGGTTTTTCATCTTATTGAACAACTTCCATACCTTCAATATTCATATAATATATATATGAATAACTATTTCTCCAATATTCCTTTTTATTAACATCTTCAACAAAATGGAATTGGTACTTGCAGGACTGTACAAAAGATTGCATCAGGGTTTCTTAAAGAATTAAAATTGGATAAAAGCATTAAGCTTGATTGGGATGTTCATTCTGGAGTTATGGTAGATGGTGTATTAGCTGTTTTTGGCAGGATAATAGATCAGTCACAATGTTATTAACAATTTATAGAATTGTTAGTGAGGAGTGAAAAGTAGAACAGGATAGGTAGCGACTAAAGGAAATTAGTACAAATGCAGCAAATATATGTGCAATGTTTAGTTCTGAATCTTGAAAAAATTAAAAATTCCAAAAATAGTAGATGACTACAACCATAATATGAATGGCATAGATATTGCAGATCAATTATATTTATATTACAACATGCAAAAAATAACACAACGAAATTGGATGCCCATTTTTTTGGCTACTTGATACTGCAATTATTAATGCGTATCAGATTATTTAGACTATAAGATCAATGCAAGAACAAAAAGAGTTCTGCAATGAGCTTGTTTAGGATTTAATTAATTTTGCAAATGATACTGATAAAATTCAACTAAGGAGTAGTTTGAAGAAGGATGCAAAATATTAGAAAATAATAAAACATTTTGAGCTTTCAGATCAACGATTAGTTTCTGAAAACCATTTTGTAGAATGAAAATAAAAACATGAAGTGTGTAGATGATGTATATGGTGTTAACCCTACACTTAACCGTCAAACTTAAGGCAACTATGACTTAATAACAGGGAGTAACATGCGAGAAAATACTAAGTTACTGTGAAATAAGTCCTATCACAATCAACCTTAGGTTTATACTTTAGACGAATAAATAACTTTAACAATTTGTAAACATAATAAACACAATTGACACGTTGAAGGATTTTTAAAATATGTAGTTTAGAAAGAGATTCCTTTATTGTAGAGTTTCGTATCCTTAGCAATCCTTAACCTTGGATTCTAAGTCTTGAACTTGAACTATTGAGTTTACGCTGTTATCTCTGCCCTTTTACAAGGATAAATTTCTATCCTATTTATACAAAAATACAATTATAAGAAATTGCTATTTAACGCTAAACTATTTTATAACGATAAAATAAATATAAAAGATAAATTATAATTTAACGATGATAATAATTTAATAAATAATAATAATAAAATATAAGAATAAAATAAATTAAATAAAAATGTTAGCTAAGTTAAAAATGCTAATGATATTAATAACGTTGATCATTCGTTAATTTTTGTGGCACAGTAAGATTGACTTCATATGGTATCAATTTCCTTCTCTAAATTTGCAGCTCCTGCAAAAATTTCATAAGCTTCATCAACCAAGTCCTTGAAATCCTGAGATTTAAGATTATAAATCATCCTAAGAGTTATTTTTCTAGTACGTCTGATTTGTGCAATTCCCAGAGTTTTAAAAAGATAATAAGTTCTTTTTAAGGCCTGCCGATAGTATAAGGTCATTTGGTTCCTAAATTGAGTTCATTCAGCTGGACTTGAAGTTTTTGTCTCCATTACTTGTCCAAGATAAAATGCATTACTAAAGCTAATACTCTATTTTCAACCTGGTAGCTCATAATAAAGCTCTATAAGTATTTTTGACTTTTTGCACAGTTAAGTTAGTCTCCATGTAAGGTGGGGGAATATTGGTATCTACTAGATTAACAGCCATTAAATCATCTTTAACTTCTTAAAATAAAGTCATCATATTGAAAAATTTTGAGAAATTTTTAAAGGAGTTTACTTCATTATATAACAATCTGAGGCTCTCAATTTTGGCGATCATGATAAGACTTTAATAGATTTCCATTTACAGGTGTACGTAGCACTCTTTCATCTATTTCTTTTATCTTATATGATCCATTCATTAAAACTTGATGAATATAGTAAGATCCTTTCCATTTTGGGTTTAGTTTACCAGACCATTGCTTATCTTTAGCCGCATCATAGTAAAGGATTTTATCTCTGATTTCAAATTGATAAAGATGATCAATTTGTCTATCATGATGATTCTTTTGTTTTTGTTGCGCTATTGTAATACGATTTCTTGCAATTTCTCTAGTTTGGAGTAATTAATCAACCAAATTTTATAAATGTTTAGATAATGTGACAGTTAGATCGTCAAGATCATCCAGAGGTAATATTGCATTTCTTCTATATACAAGATAAAAAGGAGATATTTTTGTGACTGAGTGTTTGCTTGTACAATATGCAAATAAGATTAGTGCAATTTGTAGATCCAAATTATTTAGAACTTGTGCTGTTTTCACTAAAGATTCACACAAGGTACGATTAAAACATTCCACTAAACCATTTGTTTGAGGTGGTAAGTTGTTGATAGTAGATGTTTGATTTTAAACTTATCCATCAAATCCTTGATCATTTGATTATTAAAATGGGTTCCTTTGTCAGACAGGATTTTCATAGGGCATCCATGACGACAGATTATGTATTCATAAATAAATAAGGTAACCTGTTTCACAGTAGCTTCAGGAACAGCTTTAGCTTCAGGCCACTTAGTAAAATAGTCGACAGCTAAATAATATGCTTATTTCCATTTAACGTTATGGGTAAAGTTCCAATAAAGTCTATACCAATTTGGTAAAAAGGTATTTGGACTGGTATAGGATTTAGCTCTTCGTATTTCTTTGGCTTTCCTCTTCTTTGACAACTATTGCAAGAACGAATATATTCTCTAATATTTTCATATAATTGTGGTCAATAGTATCATTCTTTAATTTTATCAAACATTATATCCACTGCAAAATGTCTAGCAGTTGGATCATTATGCATCATATAAAGTACAGCTTCTATTTCATATAATTGAATAACTCTGAGAAGCTTTTGATGAACATGTTTATACAAATAATTATTTTTAATTTCGAAATATCTAGATTATTTAACTAATTTTTGTTGCTGAGTTGGTGTTAAATCGTTTGGTAAAGTTTGGTTTTGTAAATAATTAAAAAGATGATTATATTGTGTTATATCCATTTTGAGCTGTTTGTCACACTGCAAACACTTCGGCTTTCACTCAAATAAATATATTTTAATAAATGTTGAGATGGATAGGAGATTAATAAGAAGATAGGGGAATAATATCTAACATTTCATAAAGTTAAGAATATGCATTTTCTTGTTGTACTAGAACTGGTTCTTCCTACCATATATCATTAACTAGATAAGTTGGTTTCATATCAAGGTGAATTTTTTCTCTTTCATATCCTATAATACAATCATGAATAATTGTACCATAAGGTAGATTCTTTTTACACGCTTTACAATAAGTGTAAATATGATGATTTTCAGTATCACAGGCGAAAGTACATTGAGATCCTCCTTTAGTAATAGGTTGGTTGGCTATGACTGATTTAATCTTAATATTTTCATGATATATATCTTCCATTTCATCCTTTGGGTTTTCATATCCAACTGCAGTAATTAAAGATACGTTGGAGAATTGTTGAAGTAATTGTTCCTCAAACCATGTTTCTTCATTATCTTTAATAGAGTTATATTTAAAAGAAATATACCATTTGTTCTCTAATTTTTCAATTTCCTCAGTAATTATCATGTAAATTTCATGGGTATCATCTTTGTATTTTTGGTCAGTATTAATTCGTGAAAGGTTATCAGCATTAGCATTTAGTTTTCCAGGTCTATATTTAATTTCAAAATTATATTGTTGAAGTTCCATAATCCATTATGCTCTCTTTCCTTTAGGAATTTTTGATGTTTGTAACCATTTAAGAGCTGAATGGTCAGTAATAATAGTGAAAGTATCTCACAGCCCATACAACTGCAAGACATTCTTGGTCAGTTATCTCATAATTTTGCTCAGCTTTGTTCATACTTCTGCTGGCATATGCTACCACACAATCAAGCCCATTTTCTAACTTTTGGGAGAGAACAGCTTCTAAGCCATTTCTATAAGCATCGGTGTATAAGATAAATAGTTTATTAAAATTTGGATACTACAAAATGGGTGCAATAATTGATTTCTCCTTTAAAATATCAAAAGCCTTTTGTTGAGTATCTGTTCACAAGAACTGTTCTTCCTTTTTCAACAATTGAGTTAAAGGTTTGGCAATTTTTGAGAATTCTGAAACAAATCGTTGGTAATATAAGAATAATTCTAGTGCAGACCTCAAACTTGTTAGGTCAATTGGAATGGGAAAGCTTTTAACTTTATCAATTTTTGCAAGGTCAGGTTGTAATCTATTTCTTCCAACTACATATCCTAAATACGTTATATTAGGTAGACAAAGTGACCCTTTTTGAGCTTGATCATTAAATTTGCTTGCTTTATCACTTGAAATACTTTTCTCAAATGTTGAATATGATTCTCATAAGTTGTTGAGTAAATAATAATATCATCCAAATAGACAGCAACGAATTTATACAAGAATTCTTAGAGAATATGATTCATTAATCTTTGAAAGGTTGCTGGTGCATTCTTTAATCCAAAGGGCATAACGTTGAATTCGTACAGACCAAACTGAAAAATAAAAGCAGTTTTTTCCTTATCTTTTTCACTCATTTCTACCTGCCAATAACCACTAGCAAGATCAAGTATAGAAAACCAATTTGCTTCTCTAAATTTTTCTAATAAATCGTCAATTCTCGGTAGAGGATATGCATCACTTTTAGAAATAGAATTTAACTTTCTGTAGTCAATGCAGATTCATTTATCTCCAGTTTTCTTGCTACTATAACTACAGGAGAAGCCCAGGGGCTTAACGACTTTCTAATAATCCATTTTCTTCTATACGCTTAATTTTATTTTTAAGAAAATTAAGTTTTACTGGATCTTTACACTTATAAGCTCCAGTGGTAACTGTATTATGATTATTGGTCAAAATATTATATTTTACCAAACTAGTTCGTCCAATTTTTGTTTGGCTTAGAGCACATATATCTTCATAATCATTGATTAATTTTTAAAAGAACGTTTGCTGCTAGTCATCAAGAGGTCTAACTTGAAGGTCGTCTTTAATTTTCCAAATATTTTCTTTAGAAGTTTTAGCAAGAAATACTGCTGGATTAGCTTCAAATTCTTCTTTAAATGCAAGAGTTAAATAGACAGGATTTTCTTCATTCCAGAATAGTCAAGGGGTAGAAGGTCAGTTTCCTCCTCATATTCTTCTTGACTATTTGCCATATATGCCTCAATTTCGCTGAGTTCTTCTTCCTCATAATCATCCAAAACTTGTTCTAGTTCATCATCTTGTTGATCTTGAATAGTAAGATAACTAACAGGGGCTTCATTTGCACTAGAAGTCACAGGAACTGTGATTGTTTTCGCTAAATATATCAACCTAATTTGGTTGATTCCAAAATCAAGGCTAGCATAAGTTTTTCTAAACCAATCCATTCCTAAAAGTAGAGTTTCATCTTGAGAGTCGATAACTTGTAAAGAAATAGGAATTAATAGGTTTTGAATAGCAATTTGAGCTCTTTTAACTTGTCCTAATGCTCTAGTCCTTTCTCCATTAGCAATGACTATAATAGTATTAGACTGTTCATCAATAAATAATCCCACTAATTTTCTGATGATAATGCTGACAGCAGCTCCAAAATCTAAGATAGCAACAACAGGGTTTCCTTTAATTCTAACATAACAATGAATAGCTGTAGATTTGTCTTCTTTTTCTTCTTCACTTTCTTGATTAGCATAATTTGTTTCTTGAATTTTTGGTCTCCTCAACCCTTAAGCAAGTTACGTCTCTAGTTTGGATATTACAAAAGCTGACCAATTTTTGCAAAAAAAGACATTTGTAACAAATCTTGCATGACATTATAGGAAGCCATTTGATCAATTTGAGATGATCCTCGTTTAACTTTCTTCTTTTGAGTAGGGGTAATAATTTGTGGGATTTCTACTTCCATAAATTCATTAATAGGTTTTCTGCTTCTCAAGTTTAGTTCCCTTCTGGATTCAGATTGTTTCTTTCTTTCTGCTTCTAATTGTTGAACAGTTTTTCTATTAGTAGTATAAGGTTTGTTTTGTGGAAGGGCATAAACTTCTTCCTCCTCTACTTCTTCAATTTCTTCTTCTTCACTATCGGTAAAAATTCCAACATAACTAGCTTCTCTTCTATCAGATTTCCTTCGATATACTAGTTTTTCAGACATACATTCTTTTGAATAATGTCCTTTTTCTTAGAAACGATAACAAATAACATCCTTTTTATCCTAAGCCTTTGTTTTCCAAACTTTTGTAAGATTTCTGTCATCTTTTGGCTTTCTTCTTTCAGGTTTTCCTTTAAGTTGTGTGGATAATGCATTGGAAAGAGTTGCATAGTTTAAGGATAACTGTTCCATTTATTTGGTAAGATTATCGATAGCATTATTGCTTCCACTTGGTTGAGTTGATACAGGAGATTGCTGTTCATAATATTGACCACTCTCAACTTGTTTAGCTACATCAATAGCTTCTTCTACATTTTTGGGATGACTAAATGTTACAAGAAGAACGATATTCTTTCTTAATCCATTAAGAAAAAGTCTTACAGTATATTTATCTGATAAGGCACTAGAAGAGTTAACTTTCTTTAACAATCTTTTAAATTTTCCTGCATAAAAATCTACTTTTTCATAAGGCCCTTGGCGAAGTGTATTTAATTGATAGTGCCATAGATTTTGCTTTTCTTCAGTTGAGAATTTTTTCAAAAATAATAATACAAAACTTGCAGCAGTATTACCATCTGAACTCCAGTAAATAATAGTATCAACATTTTCTTCAAACCAATATGCAGCTAGTCCATGCAAATATTCTGATACAATTTTTAGCATTCGAGCTTTAGACCAATTATTTGCTTCAGTAGCAATTTCAAAGCTTCTGATCTAATCATTAAGGTCTTCATCATCATTCTCATAGAAAGGTTTTACTATAATAATATTACTTTCTTTTGGTGTAGTGTTTCCACCATATCTACCTGAACCAGATGGTGTATTTTTAATATCTTTAGAAAGATCTTTGAAACTTTTTGTCATATGGTCCATGAGGTTTTTTAACTGTTCAGTATTCATTTACTTCAGAGGTTGTAGATGTAGGAGTAAGAGGTGAGATAGAAGTATTAAAAGATTTTTCGAAGCACTCAGTAGTGTGAGTAACTAATAATAAGTGTTGTAAAACGGAAGGTAAATCAGTAGGGTATAGATAATAATTTAAACAATATAATAATGTGACTGCTGCTTTTGTCGTTTTATTACTATTATGAGCGTTTTCATGATAACTATCTAAATAAAGTTTAAATGCTGTTAAAGAGCAATTACTGAATGCTATAGTATTATATTCACTAGAGATCCAATTTCAAAAGTTTTTAAAATTCTTTGTTACTATTTGATTAATAGGATTACACTGTACACAAGATGCATCTTTTTCCAAAGGTGAATTATTTCTGTGTGCTTCTTTATGATATTCTTAGATTATTTTTAGAATGTCAAAACTAGTAGGTATATTCATATAAGTTTAATAAAGACAATTATAATCCTGGCAGGAATTACCAATTTGTTAACCTTACGCTCAACCGTCGAACTTAGAGCAACTATGACTTAATAATAGGGAGTAACGTGCGAGAAACTACTAAGTTACTGTGAAATAAGTCCTATCACAATTAACCTTAGGTTTATACTTTAGACGAGTAATATAACTTTAACAACTTATAATCACGATAAACACAATTGACATATTGAAGGATTTTTAATATATGTAGTTTTAGAAAGAAATTCCTTTATTGTAGAGATTTGTATCTTTAGCAATCCTTAACCTTGGATTCTAAGTCTTAAATTTGAACTATTGAGTTATCACTATTATCTCTGCCCTTTTACAAGAACAAATTTCTATCCTATTTATATAAAATACAATTATAAAAAATTGCTAACTAATATTAAACTATAAAAAAAATAAATATGAATTTAATTAAGTTAAAGGGTCAGATTATCTTTATTGATGATTTATATTTAAAGAAATAGATATTGATAAAGATATAATTTTATTTTATTAAAATTATACTTTATTTAATTGTATAATATAAACTTGTCTCTTTTGTCAAGATAATAATACATAATATTTATATAAAATACAATTATAAGAAATAGATATTTAATAAAATAAAGAAAATAAATATAATTATGATAATAAATATAATAAATAAAATAGTGATAAATTATATAATAATTATTATCTGAAGCATAATGAAGAAATATTATATACACTTAAAACTATGCAATATCTGTCTATTAATATGTGAAAATGTCTAATTAAATTTTGTAATTAGGTATAACATTTAATATTATATGATTATATGATAATAATAAAAGTTAGTGTTACTTTTTTTTCTGATATTAAATAATGCAAATATTTTAAACATTGATACCATGTGAAGTCAATCTTACTGCGTCACAAAGATTGATGATCAATGTTATTAACTTCATTAGCATTTTTAACTTAGTCAACATTTTTATTTAATTTATTTTATTCTTATATTTTATTATTATTATTTATTAA
>CAJVPQ010001532.1:0-17612 GCA_910591825.1 Funneliformis caledonium
CGATATCGAGAAAAAGAAGCAAGAGTTGCGACTTATGGTCGGGTATGTATTTGTTTGTTAGTTTGTCAAGGAATTCTTAAGATTATTCTCTAATGAAAATTTTGATTAATAACGTAGCGAAAGATATCGTGACTTGATAGATGCAGCTGATAGTATAGTTAATATGCGTAAGTGTGCCTTATCAATTCAAGAAGAATTGCATCATATGCAAGATTCTTGTGACGTTCATGCCTTGAAAAGATCGGTTCGGGCTCAAGTTAATGAGGACAACAAAGGCACAAAGGGTATAATATCAAGTGTTTCAAGATATGTATTTACTTTCTTTGGCTTGGATTGAAGTTTTCCTTGACGAAACTTATTTGTAGTATTTAAATTAAGATGAGAAGAAACACCATCTGTATTCATCGGCTGCACAAATCAAATTACTAGTGGACGTTCCCGAGCAGGTATTTGAACGTAGCCTTAAAATTATTATAACTTTTTAATTGAAATTCACAAATTTTTTTTTAAAAAAAAAAACATTAGATTTGGAGATCCTTGGAGAGTCATAAGTATCTGAATGCAAGTCGGTTATATCTCATCGCCAAGTTGGTATATAAGAATCTTCAAGCTCATAATGACGACTCACCATTTAATGTTTCAGTAACTATTAGATTTTTTTTTTTTATTATATATGTGCTTGTTACAAATTTTCTTTAATTAAAATACATTAAATTATTTACAGGTAACGTTTCCTGTTGTTCAAAGACAATGGGACGCTGTCAGTCATTTTAAGTCACAGATTCTCCAAAAGGCAAGACAATATTTAAAGATAACTGATCAATCTGAACAGGTGATTTATATATATATTTTTTTTTATTTACAATATGTATATATATAGATGGATAAATGAATTTTTTTTTTTTTCTCTTGAAGAGTTTAGCAGAAACGTTGTGCGCGATTATGTTGTTGGATGATGTAACTAAAAAGGATGTATTTCAGTCGTGCCTAGACAGGAGAACTTCAGTGTTGTTGCAACTTCTTGAAAAATCAACCACAAAAGATGTGAAATTTTTAACAGAACAATTTAAGGATATGATACATATTATTCGAAGTACTGTTTTCCATGTAGGATTAGTATTTATAAGAACAGGAGATGAACTTTCATTGTTTGAATCCTACCTTAATCAGCTTCAACAAGGATTTTCTGTTCAGGAAGATAATTTACAAACACCATCCTCATTAATCTCACCGCGCGACTCGAAGGTTTCGCTTACACGTTTATATTCTCCTACGGCTAATATTCATCTCCTGATGCGTTATCTACCAGGATCCATTCAGACCTTTACGCCATTCCTTCATATGTCAGGTCCTCGTGGGGATTTTACCCAGGACGACATTCGTGAACGGATGAATGGATGGTTTGACTATATCGTGCAATCATTTCAAGAAAAACTTGGAATGCTTCTGTCAAAAGTTGTACACGCTCGAGATTTAAATGAGTTAAGGAAGAATATATGGGATATTTTGAAAGAGGATGAAAGTTCCAAAGAAGAAGAAAAGTCGGCAGTCAAAAAGCATCCAAGCAAAGTTCATAGAACTAGTTTGGGTTTCATTTTAAACATTCAAAGGACTGCTTGGTCTTGGTCTTCCGTGAGTTTGTTTTACTAATTATTATTTAAACAATAAGGTTACACTAAGTTATGAATCATGATTATTTTTAATTACTTCAGGCTTGTAACCTTGTGTTTCATAAATCGTTTTCAATTTGGCATGATTTGTTAAGACAAGGTTTTAATAAAAGATTTCAAGATATCATTAAATCGTCATTCGAAGAGTTATCAAATCAACCCGGGAAGTTGCTTAGAAATCGATTATATAAATTAGATAAATCCAATCACGAAGGTAATAAATACATTGGAAACTTTCATTTAAATAATGGAATTAATTTTTTAAATCTCATTATCATTTGAATAGAACGTCATTTGGGAAAGTTTATATGGGCACATGATTCCATATTTTCTAATACAAAAATTCAAGAAAACGTTGCATCAATATTTAAACAAAGGATAGAAAATCTTGTAACAGCACAAACATCTTATGTCAATGATGCAAAAATTGCTTTTGAAAATAATTTGAGAGATATTCGAGAAGATATGGAACCTGTCTTTGCATTGATTAATAATCGTACAGATGAATTATTTTATGACAAATTTCATGGAAGATTATTTGAAGTTCACAGGTATTTTTAGAAATTTCTTTATTGTCGAACGTTGAACATGTATTAATCGAATTCCTCCTATTTTGTTCAGTGATACTGAGGAATTGTCTGAATTTTTCCAAGAAACTTTAATGATTTCCGTCACATCTTATCGTAATCAACTTAATAGCTTGATCGAAGAAGTCGATACACTTGAAAAAACACAGGAAAATAAAACGATTCCAGAAAATAATGGTGTGATATCCCGAAAAAATAATATCATACTATATTCACTAAAAAATTTTATTTTTATTTTTTAAAACTTTTTTTTTTTTTTTTTTTGTAGCAAAACGGTTGCTTATTGGAAGAATTTCCCAAACAATTGCTTATGAATCTGCGGTACTTCCATCACTTTTACAACCAACTACGGGGCGTGATAAGCCGAACGATTTTAATTCTCGTCTTTCTTCGGCTCCAGGTATGCACAATATTCTTAGGCCAATTTAATGCTTTCAAGGAAGATTTGAATAATTTTTAACATTGCTGCTTCTTGAATTAGATCCACGTTTAGTAAACTTACGCCATTTATTGATGGATGTTTATTTTTCGGCACATAAACCTTGGATGCGATGGATCACAGATAATGCTCGAGAAGTTGTTTCTGAAATGTTAATTAAGTCACCTTGGAATGAAGAAAATATTCAAACTTTAGTATGGGAAGGCAAGTAATTCATTATTATCAGCCGATATATGTGTTGAAGATATTAATGTTTAGATGATATTATTTATTAAATTAGAGGTAACTATGCAAGATAAAGCTAATTCCAATGATAGCGAAGGCGAAAAAATAAATTTGCCCTCACAACCCTCAAATAAAATTATGAAGAGTCTGTTTGATATATGTCAAGAGTTAAATAGAGTTGGTAGTCCAACTTTACATGAGGTTAATAAATATTTACAATTTTTAGTGATTTTTTTTTTTTTTTTTTTTTATAGAATATGTTATTAATAATTGTTCTAAACTTTATTAGAACATCATTCGGGAACTTTTTACAACATTATCATTGAACATATTTGAAAATTATAAAGTTTTTACATCAGATACTGAAAATTTTGCAAAAGTGACTGAAAAGGGAGCTATACAAATCTTATTTGATGTCAAATTTTTAAGAAAAGTATTTGAAGGATGTTGGTCATTGGATATAGATAATGAATTTGATGATGACATTAAAGCACATCAAGAAAAGGAGGAAATGTTCAACCAAATATTAAAAGCCATAAAGCAAAAGGTAACTCATTAGAAGGTCATAAAGTATTTAATTGTTTAGATTTATTTATTAATACCTTTTTGTATATGTATAGATTGATCCCATTGATTTGGTCGTATTTGAACCATATTTGAATAAGAATGTTGAAAGACATTATATAAGAAGTTCAATTATGTTGGGCCTATTATTTCAACTAAACCCAAAAATTACAGATATGTAAGTATAATATTATTTTGGTTTTCAAAGTACCTTCATGAATTCATGAATGCTTATTTACAATCATATAATTATATTTATATTTATAGGAGGCGCAAAGGTGTTGCGTTACAAGATTATCATAATATAATGGCAATAGTGCCGCAAGCCGCTAGGTTTACTTTGTTACCAATTAGTCATAGGTCTAACAAAAAAACCAAAGTATAAGATATTGAAAAATAATATCATTTAATAAATTTTGTAATATTAGCTGTTAGGAAATAGTAATTTAATAAAGTTTTCCCAGTAAATTTTAGGCATGTACATTGTTTAATAGCATTTTTTAAATATAATAATAAAATGGAACACGTTAAAATTTTACCCATGTATTATAAATTTTCGATTGAAGTAGAACAAATAATTATACCCTATATTTATATGAATCTCAGCAATTCGGACGTCAAAGTTCTTGATTTACGATTAGTTTCATAATATAACGATACTTTAATAGGTTGTAACGACATTAATAATTTAAATAGAAGTAATAAAAAATTTTTTTTTTTTTTATTCTTATTAACGATTATCCAACTTTACAATAATTATGATTATTTACAACTTTTTTTTTTTTTAAAAAAAAAAAGGAAAGAAAAAGAAAAGGAAAAGGAAAAAAAAAAAAAAAATTAAAGTACTTGAAAGAAAAAACTGTTAAAAAATTTTTTTTGTGATTTATAATACAATGTGTGTATGTGAAAGAAGAAATGTTCGTTGCTTTGTCCCGCCAAAAATCTCCGTGAAACAATTTTTTTTTTTTTAAAAAAATAAGATAAAATGGTTAATAATATTTGTTACAATGAGGGCATTTACATTCTTCAATGAAACTTTTCTCATAATCATAAGTATCATTAATATAAGGTTGAACGTAACTGTTTCGTCTTGGACTATTTTTATCAACTTTAACGACTCTAAATACCTCACATTCCTCAATATTAAAATACATGTGAGAAGAATATTTTGCATAATAAGAAGGTACGTAACAACCACTACCATATCTTAAAATTAATCTTAAATCACCAAAACATGGACCATCTTCCGATAAGAAATGCTTATATAAAGTGTCAAATCTATTTAGACGGCACAAAACAGATTTTGAAACATTTTCTCGATTATCAAAGAAGAAAACGAAATTTTCTTTGACGCTAAAACCATCCTGTACATTAATCGATTTTTTATCTGTAAAAAGTCCGTAAGGGTCAAATCCTCCTACTAAACACCTTTGTCCTGCTATCTTTGCAACCGCCAAAGTTGGACCTTGTTGATTACATTTCTCGGCGAAATTCTCAAATCCATCCCTTGATGATCTAAAGATCAAATCAAATTTATATCTGCAAGCAGTTTTCGTTTGCTTTTCACCATCAAGTTCTTGCCTTTGTAAGGAACCGATCCATTTAATAAAATGTGCGGCATGAACATGATTTATAAGATTTGAATCCTTTAATCCTTGAGAACCTTTAGGACTATATCTCGTTAAATACCATTTTAAAGCGGAATTATCCATTTCTTGAGATGATAAGATCTTTTCGTAAGGAAGAATGTTTGAATGAATATCATTTCGAGAAATTTCCGCGAATTGAACCAACGGTAAAAGGTTTCCAACGGTCCTTCCGAGCAATTTGAAATCATCATCCGACCATTCTGATAATTTTTCCCCGTCAAGGGAAGGGTTTTGTGATAAACCCCATTTAATGATGAGTTCCCAACGAACAGTTTGCTCAAGGTTACAATTATACTGTCGTAAAAGGGAGAAGAGGATCGTTTCTTCCAAAGTGTTCAAGTCTTCGGCATCTATCAACCAATTAGGATTGGTGTTGATTTTATTAACCAAATGACGGCGTAGTTTGTAAAAAGATTCCACTCCATATATATAATGTAAAACCGGAATACAATCTTGTTCTGGCCAAAAGTCCATGTTTTCTCCGACATGATCCGGTATGCTGTCAATAAGGTCGTCCAACATGAATTCATCGGCCGCGATAAACAGGTCATAAATCTCATCAGCATCAAGATTATCCAACATTAACTCGCCAATATATAAGTACCTAAATGAAGGAACAACGGGTTTTTTTATGAATATGATGGACACGTGATTTGAATTTGTAAAGAAAAACAATAGTGATTTTTTTTTTCTTTACCTGAGGATAATATCAAATACAACCGGTCTAACGTTTGGTTTGTCAATAATGAAAACATCATTTTCTTTTCTGGCCCATTCAGAGGACAAAGCTGTGCGAAAATAAGAAGAACGAGAGCATAGAATGATTGATCCAGCCCTAAATTCTTTTACGTCAGGTTCGGCTCCAACACGAATGATCGTATCGTAACTTCCCCCATAATCACAATTTATCTCAGTTATCTTTTCGTTATCACTGTTAAATTCGTTCACTTTTGTATGAAATTTTTCCGAGATGGTAGATTCGGTGGGTTTATTATTATTATTATTATTATTACCAAGCAAAAGGTCAAAAATATTCACTTCATTTAAAAGGAGTTTTTCATTAAGGTATTCCAAAGTGTTTAAAGCGGAAATTATCGTTGATTGAGTTGTCATGATGAAAATTTTTTTTTTATTATTAAAAAAAAATATATTATTAGATTTTTTTTTTTGCGTTTTTTTTTTAAAAAAAAAAAAAAAATCTTTTGGAAATTCGTGCTTATATTTATTTTTTTATAAAAAAAAAAAAATTAAAATAAAATTCAGAAGGACGAGTAACCATTGCACAAATATCATGAGAAACTGTAAGATTTTCCTCATAATAATAAAACTCGTTTTTTTTTTTTAACATTAAAATATATCTATTGGAATTTGGAGTATCGGGTGGAACCAAGTAAAAAAAAAATTAGTTGCAAATTGGAAAGGATCGTTTGACAAGTAAATAAAATAAAACATCTAACAATCAAAGAGAAAAAAAAAATTTATAAATAACTTGTTGAACTTGTCACAATCTATTACGTTTCTGGCAGCTTGGCGCACGAATTAATTATACCCTATGAACCAACGTGGACATACTTTGCGGATTTTTCACGCATACATTTCTTCGGGAGACAGGATTTCTTTTATGTTTTAAATTTCTTTGTTTGTTTGTGTATCAAAAAGCGGGGGGTACCTATTCGAAATGATAAATCATCCGAAAGATCCGTGTTGATTGTAAATCCAATAAATATGCATAATTAAAATTCGCAATAAAACCGACACATTTCTTCAACTCTTGAAAAAAAAAAAAAATATTGATTGAATCGAAAAGATGGCGTTTCTTTTTTTCAGATGCGTTTTTTTAAAAAAAATTAGATGATCTTGAAAAAGAATTTATTTAATTTAATTTGGACTTACGTTGTAAAAAAAAATTTTTTTTTTTTGCTTCGATTGAAGCATCCCTGTTCCTTATCAGTAATTTATCACACATATGTACATCATCACAAATATTTAAAAATTTTTAAAAAAAAAAAAAATGTAAATCTAAATATCATATGACTGATTAATTGGCGCAAAAAAAAAAAAAAAATTTTTTTGTTATCCTAGACGTTTTCTTGTCAAAAATCTTGTTGGAATAAAAAAAAGATCACACGACCCAATTAAACTTTAACAATGATACATTGAGATTTTCCTTTTGTGTTCAAGTTGAACAATATGATGTTAAAAAAAAGTGGGAACAATATGATGTTATTTGAATGTGAAAAAAAAAAATTTTTTTTTTTTTTCTTGATCAAGTTCTTACGCTTGTGTGATACCGATGACTTTTTTTTTACATCTTGTGATATCTTAATCGTCACTCATTTCGGCTAAATTCTATTTTACCCGCCAAACGTCAAAAAACGATAACTTAAGCCGAAAATGTGGGGTAATTTGTTTACGAAAAAAAAAAAAAAACTTTATTTAAAAAAGTGTGGGGTAAAAAATTACAATATTTAAAATATTAAAGAAAAGCCCAATTTCATTAAATGTTTTTTTCATTTAAATGGTGCTTGTCTAATCATTAGATAATTTGTGTTTGATTATGACGAATCTCGATGATTAGATTGTTAATTGTTTTAGGGGCAAGAATATTAAATTTAGCTTAGTCGAAAAAAATCACACGCTGCCTTGTCACAGTTTATTTGAAAAGTGACGAACAACAAAATACGTGCGTACATGGTACATAACCATATCGATATGGAATAATATGGATCGATTTACCGCGCTTTTTTTATTGCATTGTTGTTCATTCTTATGGGTCACCTCGTCGTCATATAATCGTAAAGAAATTCATTTGGGTAGATTGCTAGGAAAATCAGGTTCCGGGAATTTTTTAGCAAAATTGAGATTTTTATTGCATTTTAGTTTTTGATGTAATTAGATTAAAATGTATTAAGCTCTTAATTTTAGTCAAAAATTTCTCGGAACCTGATTTTCCTAGAAACACTCCCATTTGTCGCATGAAATTACAACGATGAATTTGAATTGTCTCAAATCTACTATCACAATGAACGATACTAATCCGAATTCAATATAATTTGATATGTAATTTATTTAAATTAAAAATTTTCTTCAAAATAAAAGCGGACGCAAAATTGTAACACGCACAATAAACCGAATTTGGCAGGCAAATTTTCCCGCCCTTTTCTATTGAATTGTCCAAATACGTTTGATAAATAACATTCCTAGTGTTACGGTCAAATTTTTACCCTACTAACAAGCCTTTTGTCAAATGTCTATTCTGTGAAGAACGCAGTTGCACAGAATTATGAAGCCCCAGAAATAGAGTTGCATTCGGTAATTTATACATTCATTGTGGTTATTTATTCAATTAAACTATAGGATTATTGATACGTGAACTTGGATCTGGATGGTTAACTAATTTACTCCTTGCTTTGTCCAATGAGTTAATATCGAAATTGACATTATGGACCAAGTTAAAGAAATTAGAGACAAATATACAAAGTTAATTGAAAATTAAAATTGGAAAACGTTTTTAATGAAAAACCTATCCTAAACGTAAGCATCGTTTTTGTTTGTATTTATAATTAACAAAATTTCTTATTAATACTTTTTGTTTTTTTAAAAAATAAATAAATGAATAACTGGGTAAAGATATTCAGAATAATATCTTATTGCATCATAGTAGAAACTAATATAAAAAAGATCTATTTATTAAAAAGATAAGCCTATATGATAAATTTATTGAAAATTAAACAAGGTCCGGAGGTTAAAAAAATATTGAATTCAGTCATGGAATGACAATTAGAATTCTTAAATAAAAGTGAAAAAGGAATGCAAGGAATTTATTAAAACTAAATATGGAAAAAGATAACTAATTTGATAGTTTTAAAAAAAAAAAAAGGAGCAAAATCCTTTCTTAATTATCATTTTCTTCTTGTTACTAAAGTAAACCCATCATCATCAATGATGTGTTTATTTGATAATTTTGATGGAGTTGTTGAATTATCTATATCCATCTTCTCATCACCTTCCATCGTCGAACTTTCTCCATTTTGTAAACTTTCATCATCATCATTACTGCTATCATCCTTCTCATCATCATCCTCGTTTTTTGCTTTCTTTGAAGATGGGAAATTGTGTTTGGTAGATCTAACGGCTATTCTATACTGTATTAGTTAAAGATGACGATGGATGCTAGATTATTTTTTCAAGGATCAACGTTTTATTGTCAACGTGATCGAATTAAATCTTACTTAAAATGGAAGATTTAATAGACTGTTTAAGCCCCAAAGTATGGATATTTTTCTCATAGCATCATCATATGTTACAGCCCTCAAACGAAAAATTTTTTTTGTATGATTTTAAAATACAGTTTTGCAGTATAATAAATTTTTGTATTTCACATAATATTTAACCAATAAAATATGTCTAAACAAATTATTTTTAGATAAATTGTAATGCTTCGTTTTGTTTGAACAAATAATATTTTTATTATAATCACAGCATTAAGGTGATAGTCCAGGTGACAAATAATATGTGACAATTAAGAATACTTAACAAAAAACGTGACAAATACGCGCCTTTTATTTTGTTGTTGATTATTGATGTTTGCGAGTCACGTGTTAGAACCCAAGATCGACATCATATATAACTTTATATAGAGATGATCATCATAACAAGCTACTTATATGTATTACGTATCAAAAGTTTCGAGCTTCTTTTCTTCCTATGACAAACAACAACTCATATTGACAAGACTAAAAATATTGTTTTAGCGACGAAATTTATTAACGTTTAATATTTTTTTTTTATTTTTTTTTATGTTATTTCGAAACACCAGCAAGGAAGTGGTAGTATATTTTTTTTTTGTTATTTTTATTAATAATATATATGTATATTTTTTGTTTTTATCAAATAGCAGACGGACGGCTAAGGAAGGAGATAACATAATAGGATAATAGGTAATGGGAAAGAGAGTGAGCTGGGCATAGCTGGGAGTGGGTTTAATTACTAGCTGATAACTAGCTGACTGGCAGTGCGCCGTGTTTCGCTACCAAGCTGAAGGTATGGAGGCTTGACGGTAACCTTGGTGAGGGGATCAGCTTCTTCTTGATGTGGAATTAGCTATGCTTCCCTTACGGACCAATCATATTGGTACTCGAGACCGATAAAATTAGTCACAAGGCCTGTCATGCCTCTTGCACGATCTTCTAATATTTCAATAATCTTGATTTATAAGAATCGCATTTAAAGTTTCAAACCTTTATATTGCGTCTAATCAGAAGAAAATTTTTTTCTTTTGATTTGGATTTGGCCTTCAAATAGTTTGGCGTTTTATCTTTGCCTTCGCTATGTGTGTGATCTGATTTTGAAATTTTTATTTTGAAATTTTCAAAATCTATCATCCAGGTGTGATAGATTCTATCAATTCTCTGCTGCACTACTCTTTATGGATCATTAATCGTTCTGGCTTCTCGATTCAACAAGCCACTACTTTCGTAAGTTGATTTTATTTATTGCTTTCTGATCTTTGGTCTTGTCATATGAGTTGTACAATTGTACTCGTATAATTACGGTAGTAGCAATTATTGTTAATGTAATAGATAAAATATATGTATATTAAATCATGTTTCCATGTAATAATAAATTAAATTTTTTTTGTTAAACATATAATTAAAAGCTGCTTTCAGATAATATTTTGTTATCATCTTTTTTCTTTTCTTTTTCTAATTACGCTCATAAAATGAATGCATATCTAAAATATTGGGTTGTATACTTTTAAAATAATGATGAAAAAATATCGCGTAAAAACTTGAAAAAAAATCATTGGACCGATATAATTATATAATTTATGTACCTTGTAAAAATCACTAATAAAATTTCAAACTTACCATTATTTATTTCATCAATAAACAATGAATTGAAATTTGGCGCAGTATATCTTCATGTGTCGAATTCTTAAAGTTGGCGCAGCATTTCAACAATAAAAAATTCTATCAAGAAAGAATTCGTATTGAATTTCAAGACAGGGTGGAAATGTCGGGGAACAAGGATTCTAACGGTTGGGTGGAAGCCTCTTACGGAAAATATTATGGATAAACGAAAACCTTTTAAATATTGGGACTTTGTTTTACAAAGTAAAATATGGGATAATTTATTTGGGAAATTACAAAAGGGGAGCTGTAATTAGCAAAATTAGCGATACAGATAGAAACAAATTAGCTTTTGAAACTTTAAGAGAGAGCAAAGAAATAATATGACATATGAAGTCCCTTGGAAAGCTTTTCTCTTTAATTTAATAATTTTTTCAAAAAAAAAAAACAAAGGTTATCTTTATTTAGGCAAAGATTATAGATAATGCATAAACTTTATTATGATTTATTTGCGCCTGCAATTATATTTCTAAAAAAAATAAAATTCACATTATATTTTTTAAAGAATTTTTGCCTCCTTTTTTCTTTTAATAAAACTATATCAAACAATAATATTTACATCTTCAAGGACCAAACACGCATGAAAATTCAGTAACGTCGATTTCTCCTTTCCTTGGAACCTCTATTTGATATACTCGTCCAACATTTGGAACCCCAATAATCGGCTTAGCCCAATTTCCGGTTGCGCTGTTGACATGAATGACAAGAGCACACATCGCGTTGATCAATGCCTGACGCGCAGGAAGCCCATCCGTATCAACAAAAGAGAAAGCGCAGTCCGATTGAGTACCGATTGGTGGAAATTGAACGAAACCAGTCGACGTAGTGATTACTAATAATACCCCTTAAAAATAATCCAACATAATGTGAGATTTATGATTAAAATTATAGACATACCATTTACTAGAGATAATTTTGTATGAAGAGGATTAGCCGTAGTCCTTAACATTAACCCTAGCTCATCCCACTCGATTAACAATAGGGGGTCTTGGTTATTCTTTACCCATTTTTTAATAATTTTTTTGGAATCTTCATTTAAGTTCTCAATACCTGCAAACAAATCATATTGTTATATAATAGAGATGCTTGACAAAAGAATATCACCACCAACCTGCTGGCTTTTGATTAAATTTTCTAATTAGTTTCTTAAAGACGGTTGGAATAGGCATTTTAGGTAAAAAATTAATATTTTGAACGTAAAAGTAAATACATTTTTACGGTTCATATTATTTTTATTTTAATATAGATAAACTCGGTGGAATAAACTCCAAAAAAATTTGTCGATGATCATCAGTGGTATGACAAATCCATTGTTTTCAAGGGCCAGAAATGACAAGTGATGATCACAATAACATAATTGAATATTTGCAATGAAGAGGTTGCCGGAGTTTTTACAAACTAAATTCATTTTATAAATTTCGCTTTTTACATGGATCGTCTTTGAATAAATAAATATTTACTCCAAGTTTGAATCAAAGATTTATTTCAATTATCATTAATCAAAGCTTGTGAAATCGCAAAAAAAAAAGTTTATTATATAATAAATAATATAAAATATCCAGACAATGGTAATGACATTATTGATGACATCAAAAGAATATTGTGGATTTATTGTGAAAAAATCAGACACGTACCATTTGGAATTTTTATCTCCCCAAAAAGAAATTCGTCTCAAACACGAATAGCGACTATTGGATTTTCTTGTAATAACTTAACAATTGACTGATTTTTTCCAAGAAATAATCTTTTACACTTGATTATGACATTCATTATTTAGTAGGTACACTACTTGCTACACCTAAACTCTTGTGATTAGGATCATCAAAAACAATCAAATCTCTTTCGTGTGCCTTATTATCATCCCCAGGAAAATTAGGATGACTAGGACTTGCAGGAGCTGTATTTGATCTTCTTGTTTGTTGTGAACTTTTGAATTTACCCTTATGTTGGTTAGATGATCCACGTCTTTTCTTTGAAGCCAAAATTAATTGATCTCCAGTTTCCAATTTAACGGCTAAACCTATTCTCGCGTCAGATTCATCATAAATTTCTTCTTGAATTAATTCTTCAAGTACATCTTCCAAAGTAACAATCCCAATTGGTACTGGAGGATTTCCTTTAACCACTACAGCCATATGACTTCTTCCTTCTTGAAATGTATTAAGAATATCGAAAAGTGGCGTTTCAGCTTCAACTGGTGGCATCGGATTTATTTGAAAATCTCTCAACGGTTTTGGATCATCTGGATTAAACATTATCAATAACTAAACCATAAGAAAAGGATGCTTGTTAAAGAGTATCACCAGGAAAAAAAAAATATATTTTTCATATAGTAGAGACATTACCTTGGTCAGTAATACGCCCAAGATTTTATCTCGGGATCCATCATAAACAGGAATTCGTGAGTGTCCAGTTGTGTAAATGTCTCTCATTGTGATCCTATCCAATGTGGTTTCAATAGGTATCATATATGCCTAAATTATATGATAAATATTAGACCAATGCAAAGGGTAATAAAAAAAAAATATTTTCAGGACTTACACTTTCAATCGGAGTCATTATTTGTTCAACAACTTTATCTTGTAAATCCAATGCACCTCGTATTATGGTAACACTATCCTTAATTAAATCACCTCCGCGTTCTGTGGATGTTTCATGATACTTGATCAATTCTTTAAGTTCTGTAATATAATAATTTATAAATGATGAGTTAAGAAGAAATAAAAAAAAATATATATAAATTTTCAATATTTTAATATTTACCGGCACGACGATAAATAATTCCATGATTTTCACCAAGAACCCAATCTAATAATTTTGCGATTGGATATGAAATTGGAAGCTATAAAAGAGAAGGTTAATAAGAAGTAATTTTGATATGAAAGAAAGTAATGACTCTTTGATAAGCTTACAGTCAACCAGATTAAAATTCTAACTGGCCTAATAATGGATAGAATTAATTTTCAAAAGAAGATAAATAAATAAACCAAATAAATAAATAAATAAATTAAATTATAAATTAATTTTTTAACAAAAAATTCATACCAGGCGAAGAAAGCACCAACAGCAAGACCATAACGAGAACATACGGATTGAGGAATAATTTCTCCAAACACGACAATAAGTGCAGTAGACACCAAAACAGCAGTTACACCCCCTCCACCCAAAACATCATCCATAATAATTGGTAATGTTTCATTAATTACTACGTTTGCGAGTAAAAGTGTTACTAAAAGCAAATGTCCGTTTTTTCTAATTGGCTTTAAAATTTAATCAACGCGTTTCATTCGTTAGAAATTATATGAGAAAGATGTTATAATTTATACAAAATATTTTGCATACTTGAATCCTTGCTGCATATTTCCTATTTTAAAATATATCCATATTAGAAAAAGAAAAATACTTACAATAGATCATGTTTTAAGGTTTGATAAAAATACCTTTGTTTGGGATCACCCGAAGATGCGAGAATATGAAGATTAGTTCCATCAAGGCTCATCTAAGTAAAATAAAAAGGGTTCGTCAGACGATGATCAAAATGAATTGCTTTATTTTACAGTTTACAGATTTAATTTACCAAACCAAGAGTTAATCCTACAAAAATATTAAATTAATCCATAAATTTTTTTTTTTTTTTTAAAAAAAAAAAATCGATATCAAATAAGTTTTTAAATAGTTACCGGCAAATAATCCACCAGATAAAACCAAAGCAGTAGTTATAGCAACTTTGAGCCAAAATTCAATATTAACATCGTCACTTAATTTAACATGAACCTTTCGCGTAATAGACAACTTTTGTTCTACATTATCGTTAACTGGTATTACAAAGGCCTTAGCGATCAAAATCAAACAATTAAACAAAATGGTAATTATTTTCTTCATCATACTGTAGTTAATATTTATTTGTTGTGTTCATACCATATCACTATTAATATTTTTATTGGTTTTTTTTTATGGTAACTAAATCAAGAAAAACTGTTTCACTGCATAATAATTCTTCTTAGAACGATCTTTCTAGGTTCGAAGAATTTAGATTTTCTACGATCAACTGATGATAACAATGTTGGCACATGACATCATATGACTTATCATAAAAGGGAATTTTCGATACACAAATCTTAAAATGATGAGTTCGGGGATTTTTTTGTAAGTACCAAATAAAGCAATTTGTTACTTATAATTCCGGCCGGAATTATTTAATCCATATGAATTATATCGAATTTTGATGTGTAACCTTTGAAAACTTTAATATTATGAATAATAATTCAATTCCGAAGCTCAAAAAAAAAAAAAAAAAATAGATTAGAAATTAAAAGTAAATAAAATACAAGAAACTTTCAAGCTACACCGCCTACGTCCTAGATCAAAGTGTAAACACAAACACATACAACCATTACACACATTCGCTATCATTGTTAGATAAACGTCATGTTTACATCTTATCCGTAATAGTATTACACAATAACTTTTTATATCTCTAATGACTTTTAACAAATTCTCTTTTTTACAATCCGATAAACGAAATAAGAAATAACGAAAATGCAATTTTCATATCAAATAGTTTGGACAAACTTTCTTGCCTTAATATTTTTCACATTACCATATTATCATGATATCAATATAGAAAGACATATGATATCGAATACAAAATATCCTATAATGACCGATAAACAGCCGAAATTAAGTTTTCCAAATCATTGTAGTTTGGAAAAATTATTTCTGGTCGCTAGACATGGTACTAGGTATCCTGAAGAGCCTGATATCAAAAAATTTGAAGTATTAGAAAATATCTTTCAAAATGTTTCATCTAAACATAAGGTACCAAAAAAAAAAAAAAAAAAAAAAATGAAGAAAGAAAAATCATTAAGGCTTAATTTCTATTTTTAATTTTTACTTTGTTAAATCTTGTGCAGTTTAAAAATCGATTTTCATTATTACAAAATTCGTTGTTGAGCACCCATGGACAAAAAGAACATTATTTATTGGGTAAACGTGCTTTTAAGAAATATCAGAAATTCTGGAAAAAAATTCTTCCCTATGAACCTTATACTATCAAATTTAGAAGTTCGGAAACTCCAAGGTATGTAATTATTTTTTATTTTATTTTATTTTTTATTTTAGTCATAAAAGTTTGATCGGCAAAGGTTTTTATTCCTAATTACGTAAGAACCGGAATGTCGGGAATTTCATATTCTATTGGATTACTCGATGGAAAAGGAATTTTAGGTAAAGGAGATTATCAACCAGTTTATATATCCACCATTCCTGTGGTAAGTCTATGTAATATAAATCATCCTCCATAAGAACAAATAAAGTTTTTTGATTTCTTTAATTTTTTTTTTTTTTCTTTCAATTGTGTAAAGTTACAAGATTATGAATTAGCAATTCATAGATCTTGTCCACGTTGGAAAGAAACAGTGCAGAATAACAACGAAAAACTCGAGAAACAAATTTTTCATTTTACTTCAAATTTAACAAAAATTTCAAATCGTGTCTCAAAAAAATATAATATTGAGAATCCACCACTTGAACCAATTCATATCAATTATATTTATTTAGCATGTGCATACGATATTATATTTTTTGACAAAAATAGACATTGGTGTGAAATATTACAACAGGAAGAAATTTTAACGTTGGAATATTTTAATGATATGAGATATTATTATGAATTTTCTTACGGAAGTGATTTAAATAAGCAATTGGCTTGTAAATTGGTTGGTGAAATCGTAAAGGGTGTGGATGATTATTTGAATGGAGATTCAACTGTCAAAGCAGATTTAAGGTTTACTCATAGCGAAACAATGATGTTCTTATACACTTTCTTGGTAAGTAATTATTGAAATAAAACAAAAAAAAAAAAAAACATCACTATTGACATTCTTTTTTTACGGTAGGGATTTTATGAAGATTCCAATCCTTTAACAGGAAATGCAACTTTTGATGAAATTTCCAATCGGAAATTCAAAACCTCGGAAATTTGTCCATTTGCCGCCAACGTTTATTTTGAAATTTATACTTGTGCCTCCGATAAATATACTTTCTTTTACAAGAAAAAGCATGAGGAATCCATTGTAGTTCAGGTAGTTGTTAATGAGAAACCGGTTGTCGTTCCTGGATGTGGTTCGAAATTTTGTGAATGGAATAAATTTAAAGAATTGTTTAGCGATAATTTAGATTGTGATTTTGAAAAAATTTGTAATTTGGACAAGAATTAAGTGACGTAAAAATTTTTTTTCTTAGTATTTATCAATAAATCTATATTATTTTATAAATATATATATAAATTTGAACGCGTCAAAGTTTTTAGGATATTAAAACCAATTAAACTGTTAAACGGATGGATTGAATAGATCAATTGGCATAATTAATATAAGTAATTTCATGGGGAGTTAGGAATATCGCAGTTTTTTTCCCGTAGGGAAAAAAACTACGGTATTCCGATCCCCATGAAATTACTAAGTTATACCCAGGCGCGTGTGATTTGTGATTACCATTATTATCACGTGTTCAATCATTATTTATAGTTTTTTTTATTACAATGTATAATAATTATTCTTTTCTTT
>CAJVPQ010001533.1:0-17610 GCA_910591825.1 Funneliformis caledonium
AATAAAATTGATAAAATATATATTAAACTATATTTTTTATATAATAATTATATTATTAACATTAATATTTTATTTTTTTATTAAAAGTTTAATACATTTTTTTTATATTCACAGGTAAATTTGCCTACTCTACAGTTTAAAGGATAATATATTGCAAATATTTAAAACTTTATTTAGAAGTAAAATTGCAATTTTTATAAAATAAATAAGAAAATTTTAACGTTTTTTGAAAGATTATTAAAAAAACTCTTATTTATTATTTTAATAATTTAAATATATTAAAGATTAAAAATATTTACTAATTATTCATTCTTTAAATTATTTATTTAAATTTATTTATATATTTTTTGTTTTATTATTATTTAATAATTCTTTATTTTCATCTCTTCCATCTTGATAAAAAACAAATATTATTTTTTTGAATTTTAAAAGCTAAAAATATTTTTTAAAAGATAATTTGAATTTTAAATTATTTTTTTAATTCTAATATATTTTATTACTTTCTATAATAGACATATAATAAGAAAAATAAATAATTATAAATGAAGATAAAAAGTTAATATTCTATGATCATTTATTTTATTAAAAGCTATTTTAGTTAATCTTCAAAGATTTGAAAAATTTTTAAATATTTATAAATAGAATAAGAGTATTTATAATGTATTTTTAAAATCTTTTATTGATCATAAATAAATAAAATATAAGCATTCTTAACTTAAACCTTTGGTTTAAGATTGTTATCTAAAATTCTGGAGGTTCAGATAAATCAAATTAGACCTCTTTCTCTTTTAATAAAAATTAATTGCCAAATTGGTATCTAAATAATATATTATATATAATAGTATTTTATATATAAAAAGATAAATAAAGTGTAATTTCATTTTTTATTTTTAAAAGAATATAATAAATTTACCTTCTTTATATTACTAAGCAAAAATATACTCTTAAGTTATTTTTTGAAATAAATAATATAATAAATATTGTAGCAGTTATAACTTTTAAATAATCTTCTAATTAAAAATAATAAAAAAAATTTTTTGATTTCTGAAAATTGCAAATATAATAGATATCTTATTTATCTTTATAAGAAAAGTTTATAATATAAAGAAAAAATTTGTTATATTAATTATCATATTTGTATATTTAAAGATATGTAATTAAGAAGTTATATAGAATTAAACCTCATTTCATCTTTATTTTATTTTAACTATTGTTTAATTATAGATATATATATAATTAAATTAAA
This sequence comes from Funneliformis caledonium, assembly GCA_910591825.1. Taxonomy (NCBI): domain Eukaryota; kingdom Fungi; phylum Glomeromycota; class Glomeromycetes; order Glomerales; family Glomeraceae; genus Funneliformis; species Funneliformis caledonium. The sequence goes on from CAJVPQ010001533.1 coordinate 1,247, forward strand.
TCAGGAACCAGAATATAAACGATGGAAAGTAAATTAAAGATTATATATTTTTTACTAGTATTTTATAAATAATTATTCACTGTAAAATGCATTTTATTTAGAACAGATAAAAAATAATTTGAGAGGAATTTTATGCTGAGTATAATTTGTAATTGGATAGTGCTATCAGGTATTGAATTTACTTATATTAGTCAATAAAACATATAAAAAATGTAATTTATATAGAAATTTATCAAATACTTAATAAAAAAAAAAATACATTTATTTAAGTATAATATATTTATAATAACTAGGGAAACGGAAACCGTTTAAGTCTGTCGCATTTTAATGTTATACAAACTTTTTGGTTTTCATAGTATCGATCAATCAATTTATTAGAATATTATAGTATATGTTATTTGTTTAACTTTTATATTAATATAAATATAAATAAATAAAATTTGTATCATTTTTGTAAATTTTATTTTATTATATATATATTTGTTATAAATCATTATTATAATAAAAACTTTTTTTTAATGATTATAATAATACAAAATTGCTTCGATATTAAAATACATTTTGTTCATAATACCAAAAGCAGCAGATCGTTAACTTGCATTTATAAGTATCTTTGTCGTTTTAATATAAAGTCACGTGATATCAAAGAATGTTTCTCAGTTTGGCGACTTGAATCACCTTTTTTTTGTTAAACGCGTCAAATTGCGAACATTTCTTTTATTTACGTACATTTTTCAAATATTCTTTTATACTTTGATATTTCATTTAATTCATTTAATAAAGTTCACAATTTAATAATGTCTATGTCTAATTACAATATGGTAAGATAGCTGATAATGCTTAACGCTTCTGATTGCACTTCTTTTTCTTGTCTTTAAAATTAATAATGTAAAACGTGCTTTATATACATAATTCATAAAACAAATTTCTGCGAATTCATTCAAAAAGAATGATAAAGAAAATAAGGCACCACATTCACGTGATGCAGACAAGAAGCGGAAAGTAGCTGAAGAGGCTCATGAGACGCGTTTGGCATATGATCGAAATAATAAAAACAATAAGCGACGTAAAATAGCTGAAAAGACTCATGAAGAACTTGAGACGCGTTTGGTGGCTGAAGAGGAGGCTCAGCGTGCTTGTGCACATAAAAAATATTTATTAAGAAAGTCTAGAGAAACTCCCCAATAATGCATCGCAAGACTTTCTAAGAATAGGACAACTCTACGCTAAAGACATGATATGGAAGGTGTTTCAACTTCAGATCAGAAACTTCTACACAAATTTCGCAATATAATTAGTAATTTGAGAAACAATCTCTGTATCACGTGTAATGAGTGATTTCCATCCATTATACTTGCTGGTGAAGAATGCCATCGATGCTGTAAAGAAAATAGGCCTAAAAGATTTTCTATTGAACACAATATGGATCCAGGTGAAAGTAAAACATTTTTTCTTAATATAGACTTGAACTTGATGAACTCACGTATTTTCACTTTTTTCTAGACGAAGTTCTACAAGAACTTCAAGACTTGACTGATATAGAAGAGATGCTGATTACACAAATATTTCCTATCGTTTCAGTATATAATCTTCCTGGGGACAGTACGCATATCGTGGAAATATTATTAATTTTCTGCAAGATGTGCAGGAGTTTGTAACCTGTCTTCCACGTGACCTATCATCGCTGAATTTGCTTGTTGTTTAGCGTTATACTGAAAATGGATCCAATTTTCGTGACTTTTAAGTTCATCGGGAAAAAGTAATGCGAGCTCTTTTGTGGTTAAAAGCCAATAATATATACTATCGTGACATTGATATCGATAATAATATTTTGCAAAAGTTACCTGAAAATGGATCGATTACAGAGCAGCTTCCACAGGTCTCAAGTAATAAAGCTCATCATGAAAAGGAAGGACCAAATGAGTAATACAAAGATGGAATTGAAGATGATGAAGCTCATTTTACCTCACAAACATTTGTTCCTATATTACCTACTGAACATAGTGAGAACAACACAATTAATGAAGTTCTCCATCGAATGCAACATGATCGTCTTGTGCATGAAAATTGGCCGCATAACGAGGATACTCCAGTTGATGAATTTCATACTCCCGGATACATGGTATGAGCATTCCCTACACTTTATCCTTGGGGTACCGCAGACTACTATGAACATCGAGTAAAAGAAGTAAAATCGGCAGAATACTTTAAACACCTTTTAATCTACAAAGATGGCCAGTTCGCTCATCATCCACAATGGTGTTATTTTGCATTATAATGAGATGGAGAGCGTTATCAGAAGGTCGTATATTCGTCTGACAAAATTTAGATAAAGAGCAACTTACTGTAGCTGAAATCTTGGATTTAATGGAAGCTAATAACAATATTATAGATTGAGTGTTACATTATGGTGAGGAATTACGTAATACCCGTCAATATTAGATGCATTGTAGAGCTGAATTAATGGATATGATAAAACAGGTGGAATTCCAAGAAATGGTATTCTTCACGTTTAGTGCAGCTGATATGCATTGGCCGGATCTACACAACCTCATGCCTAGCGGAAGAAATCCTGTAGAAGCAGAATCAAATCAGGATGCTGCTAGACGTCGACATAAGGATCTTATAGATAATCCTTATATTGCTACATGATTTTTTGAAAAGCGGTTTAAAGTCTTTTTGAAAAGATTCTTATACCTAAATGGGGATTAGTTGAGTGGTGGTATCGCTTCGAATGGTAGCATCATGGTAGTGTCTATATGCATAGTATTGCCAAGAGAAAAGATGCACCTGAAATTGATTGGGAAAAAATGAGTGACAATGAGGAGATAATGGAAAATGTTGTGCATTACTTAGATTCTTTAATTACAACAATCAATCCTGGTCTAGATATACCTTCTCCTGATCATCACCCATGTCAAAAGTACCTTGAGGATTTCAATGATGATACAGTGAACTACATTGAGCTAATAAACAAATTACAGCATCATACACGTTGTGGTTCCTACTGTCTACGAATTGATAAAAAAACTGGTGAACAGAAATGCAGATTTGGTTTCCCTAAAGAGTTAACAAGTCAAACAACTATTCAAAATAATAATGGTCATCTAGAGTTAACAACAGCCAGAAATGATCCACTTGTAAATCCACATGATCATATTCAACTTCAGAGATGGAGGGCAAATGTTGATTTGAAGCTCATTTTCACACAATATGCTGCTTTACAGTATGTGTCAAATATGCTAGTAAAGCTAAGTTGCGATCTTTGGCTTTTTCAGAAGTTTTGGATCAAGCTCTTCGTAATGATAATCCAAATGATCCAAGTATTAAAGCATTCCAAAAGTTGCTTATTCATACAGTGGGGGAACGTGATTATTCAACATAAGAAACTTGCCACCTTCTCCTTCAAATACCACTTTACCACAGTAGTAGAAATTTTGCTAGTTTAAATCTTAATAAAGAGGCAAATCGGTAGCTTCATGACAGTGAACATAATGAGAACAATGAAGTTAAAAAAACAGATCCCTCACCTTTGCAAAGATATTGCAGTCGATCTACTGAATTGAGTGATGTGTCATTGTTTAAATTGTATCTGCAATATAAGTTAGTCAGAGGAGAGTGGGTAAAATGCAGCAAAGAAAATATTGTACGTATCTGGCCATGACCATTTCCAATCAAAAATAGTCCTCAGTAGGAAGAATTTTGTCACGTAAAAGTTCTCTTACATGTTTGTTATAGAGACATTCTTAGCCTTACAGAGAACCATACATTTTCATGGATAGACTTATATAACCGTCATCTTTCAGAAATCAATGATGATCTTAGTGATTTAATTGGACCTGCTGTGGATAATCTTGAGGAAGTTGATGGTAACGATTCTGATGATGATGAAGATATTGTACAAGAAGAATATGAATCTCAAGCTGATTGGATAGTACTGTCCGGAATAATGCCAGATAGACGTAAATGCAATTCAACTAATTCTTTTGGTAACCGAGTTATTAACATAAATTATGACTGGGTTGGTGAAAGCTGGACACGATTTCCTAAAATTGAAGAAACAGAAAGTTTCATTAAGCAGGCAATTGATGATAGTGATGCAACTCAAATCAGGAATAATCAAGCAAATATTGATCGTAAAACACTAAATAATAAACAAAGGATAATATTTAAAAGAATTGAAAAACATTATATTGCTTTAACTTAAAATAAATCTGTAGAACCTTTGCGAATTATTATTATGGGTACTGCTGGAACTGGAAAATCTTATCTAATAAGCATCATCTAGGATAGGTTGCAAGAAAATAGTATTGTACTTGCTCCAACAGGCGTTGCAGCCTTTAATATTCAAGGTAGAACTATCCATTCATCACTTTCCATTCCAATATGTGACACAAATTATAAGCTTGAAAGTGAATCTTTGAAAAAATTACAAAATAGAATAAAAAATATCCAATATATTATCATCGATGAAATGAGCATGATAGGCTGTCACTTTCTAGCTCTAATTGATTTGAGACTGCGTCAAGCATTTCCAGATCATTCTAATCAACACTTTGATAGCTGATCTATAATCCTTGTTGGTGACTTCAGACAACTTCCTCCAGTGTGTGATCTTTCCATGTATTCTCAGAATCATCAACCATTAGATCCTATATCTGAGGATGGACGTAATACCTATAGCCAATTCCAAGAAGTTTATAAACTTGAAGTTGTACAATAACAAATTGATAACTTAGATGAATAATGCTAATTCAGGAATCTTTTATCTCACTTACGTGATGGAGAATCTATACAATCTGATTGGGAATTGTTAATAACGCAAATCCTAGAAAAACTGTCAGAACCAGAGCGAAAAAAATTTTCAAATGCTATCAACATTCTTACAATATGGGAAGAAGTCGATAGAATTAATGCTAATAAATTTGGGTTATTAAACCAACCTGTTGCTAGGATTCGAGCAGTTCATACAGGTGGCACTGAAGCTTCAAAGGCCGATTTAGATACAGCAAAAGGTCTTAAACCTGAAATATTGTTAGTTAGAAATACACATGTAATACTTACCTCGAATCTCTAGGTTGCTACTGGTCTTGTGAATAGCGCAATGGGAATAATAACAGATATATTATACAAAGAGAAACCTAAGCACACATCTTTACCAACTGCTATTTTAATTTCCTTTGACCAATATTATGGCCCAACTCTTACAAACATAAATGAAATTCTGGTTGTACCTATTGTTCCTATATGACGCATATGGGAAGGCAAATCTGGCATTTGCTCTCGACTACAATTTCCACTTTCTCTTTCATAAGTCATTACAGCTCACAAATCGCAAGGTCTAACTTTACCGAAAGCAGTTATAGATCTTGGCAAGAGGGAATTCGCTGCTGGTTTGTCATTTGTAGCAATTTTCTGCGTTCGTTCTCTCAATGATATTATTTTCAAGCAGTTTGATTTTAGTAGAATTGAGCGCATAAAAACTGTAAAAGATTAAAAGAATGAATTGCAGAAAAAAAAAGACTAGCCGAAATGGAAAAGATCTAAATTTCTTGCAAAAATATTTTTTGCTTTTCATTATTTAGCAAAAGGTTACATGATCTACAATCATATTACGCAATTTACACTAGTGTTATACGACTTTTAACACAAGTGTTACACGATCTTGTATATTTTTGCTTTTAGTATAGGGGATTATTTTATTTTTTTATTTTTATTTTTAGTTTATTTTTAGTTTATTTTACATAATCATGATGTATTTTTAAAAAAGGAAAATAAACTGATGATTGTGACAGGGACAAAAACGGGGATTAAAACAAATTTTGTTAAGTCATTACAGTAAATAGTCCTTTGCTAATGCTCTGGACAATAAAATAATAAATTTTTTAATACTGATAATTTATAATCAACTAGAATAAAAATTATTATAATAAGAAAAAGAATTACAAATAAAAGGAATCTTAAATTTTTATTCTATGAAAAAAAAATCCTAAATTAGCATTTTCATATTAATATCTTTTAAAAAATAATTACTATTAATATATTTATAATACCAATCCTTAAAAATAAATTCTATTCATTAAGAAAATATTTTAATTTTACCTTTCTTTAAAATTTATTTATTATAAAATTAATTTTGATTTTATATATTTTTTGAAAAACTAAAAATAACTTAAAATTATAAAAAAAAAAGGAATTTTACCTATAATATATATTAAAATGATAGTAAATTGATTTTTTTTATTTCTAGATACTCAGATATAAATTCTTTTTATCTTTTTAATTTATAATAAAATTACTTACTATATTAAACCAAATAAGCATTTTATCTATATTTAAAATATTTTTCAGTTTATAAGATTTTTTCAGCTTAGTTTTTAGAAAATTTTTTTATAATATCATAACACTAACTTGTATTTTTTAAAAAATGCAATTAATCAATGGTAGGATATCTTAAAATTCTTTGCTAAATTTTCATAAAGATCTGATATATTTTTAATAAAATTTTAAGTATTTTACTTCATAAAATTGTATATGATACAGCTAGACCTTAATTTTGTTATTAAATAATCTAATTATACAACTTTTTTTAATTTCAAGAAAAAAAGCTTTATGACTAAAGCTGACTTATTTACTTGTTTCTTTAATTTTAACCTAATTTAAATATTGTATATTCAATAGTCTATTATATTAAAATTGATGTTGAAATATTTTGCAAAACTATTTTTCCTATTCTTTTACATATATAATAACTTTTATCTTTTGTTTTATGGTATTTAAAATTCATTCATTAACTTTTGCTTTATATTTAATAATTTTCTTTCATTAGGCATTTGTATATATTGATAAAAGTATAATTTTGATAACTAGATTATGTATTATGTATATTTATATTAAATGAACAATTATTTTGAGATTTATGTTGATCAAATTTTTAAGATTTTCAATAAGATTTACATTTTTATTTAACATATCTGAAAATAAGCAATACTATAGTAAAAATATGTTACTTATTTTCAGAGGAATACGGTATAATAAAAAGTAAATTGTTCTATATATTATACAAGTAGTTTAAGTATCATATATATTATATATATTACAATTGTTATATATTTGACATATTATACATCAATCACTTTATGATATCTAAGGTATGGTAAGATTTGTGACTAATATCAGTTTATGATTTATTTTTTAGATAAATTTATAAAGAAAAAGATTAAAGATAAAAGGAATAGTCTAATATGTAAGAATATCAAATATATAAAACAATAATTTATTTAAATAATCATTAATAAAAGATTTATAATATTAAAGTTAATTATATAAATTACTAATATTTGATATAATTTATATGAATAACTATATTATTAATATATTAAATTAAATAAATAAATATCAATCATAATAATTTTTATAATTAAAGTAATATTTACAAAATCATTTATATATTAATATTTATTACGAATATTATAATAGAAATTAAGCTTATTAACTTATATTATATTAAGATATAATGAAATTTTCATATTCATTTCTTAATCATTAATTATTTTAATTTTTGCAAATTGATTTAATAGATATTATTATGATATTCTTTATATTTATTTCAGATTTCTAACATATTATTTTAGTATTTTTTTAGGTTTTAAATAGAAAATGTTTAAGATAGTTATATTTTTATTATTGCATATATACAGTTATATTTGTAGATAATGAACCTTTGATTAAGTCAATTATTTTAGAAGTATGAAGCACGTATTTCTTTATTTTCATATTTTTTTATAATTTTTTACTTTTTTTGTTCTTTTACTTTGAGTTACAATAATAGAATGATATTTATTTTATTTATTATTATTAATAATTATTAGGATCCTTTTTAGGTTTAGCTTACTTCAAAAATATATAGTGTGTACTTTTTATTTATATAGTTTTTAGTTTCATATTTTTATAATTTTGTAAATTTATTAAAATTTATAGTTTGTGATAAATCATCTTAATTTTTTGTACTTTTCATTTTTCTTTTAAATTTTCTCTAATTATTAGATTAGTATTTTATATCATTTACTATTTTTGATCATTATATCAATTAAATGTATTAATTTTTCTTAAATATATATTTTTTTTATTATTCTTTTATTTGTAATGTAAGCAAATATATCTGCAAAGTTTTTATATTTAAAATACTATAAAATGAATTAATAAATATAATAAAAATTATTAAATTATATTATAAATAAAATTAGTTGCAAAATTCAGCATATTTAAATTTTATGTAATATGTAAATCATTTTACATATAAAATTTTTTGTAGGCAAATTTGCTTGCAAATTTTCTAGATAGAATTTCTAGAAATTGAATGATTATAAAAGGATAAAATATGATTTATTAGAATCATCCTATTAAGATGAATTTAATAGTAGCAATTTCATAACTCTTTTTTTTTTAAAGCGTGATAATGCTTTTATTTATTAAATATAATTATAATCAGTAAAATTTTATATATGAAAATCCTCTAAGAAGGTATAGATTTAGAAAAATAAAAAAAGCTACCTAATAAAAATAAAAAGTCTTAAAATCCTATTTTACTAGATTAACTGATTATTCCTTTAGGCTCTAATAATAATTACTAAAAGAATTATCATTGCTATCTAACTATAAAAATTAAACATATGACAACTAGTTATTACTGCGTTAGTAAGAGAGATCAATAATAACCATATATGTAAGAATTTAAATTAAAAAAAGATGATCATGTTAGAGGTAAGTTGAAGAAAAGAAAGTATTAGTAAAACTATTTCTAAAAAATTGTGTTGACGAAGCAAATGTGATGTGCTTTTTACTGAATTGTAAAATATGAAGAGATTATTCTTTGATAACAGTAAGATTGCATCTAGATTTCTATATAAGAGCATAAGTTTGATCTAATAAGAATTTGTAAAAGGAAGAGAGAATGGTAAAGGTAATGAAAGATAAGTTAGTAAAAATATTAAGTATTTTGAAAAAGAAGAAGAAAACAATACCTTTAATAAAATTGATGAAGATGATCAGCTTTGATAGCCTAATAAGGGTGAGATGATAATAAGAGAGCTGAGACTTCTGGTAGAAAGTCTGAATAAGAAATAAGTATGAAAATTTGTTCTTTTAAATGTAATAAGAGGTCAATGATAATTTTGTCAATAATAGGTCTGGCTATAGAATAAAGTCATATATGATTATAAGATTTATTTGTTATATTATAATGATAGCAATTTTATGAACTGTTATAAAAGAAAGGCTGTATAGTTTTGAAAAAATCGATTATTAGAAGTTATTCAAGTAAAAATTTGATTCTACTACAATGTACACGAGATTCTTCAAAGAAAATAGTGAATAGGAATCCAGTTTGAGAAATTAAAAAGTAAGTTTATAATTAATTTCAAAATTAGTGTAATTTTTATTTCTTTTAAGTGAATAGTTAACTATGAAGTATTTTGTTTATAAAAAGTTTTGATTAAAGATTAAAAGGTAGTGAAAATAGGCATTTGTTTAAAAAGGGAAATGTATTAAAGTAAGGAATATAATTAAATATAATGGAAATAGAAGGAGAGTGTAATGAAAATTTTGCTAATTGATCAACTTTATTATTATATGAATTATCTTTTACTTTAGTAAGAATGAGTGAAATATTTCTTTCTTCAATAATTTTGAAAATATTAGATCAGTAGTATTAAAGAGAAGTTTGAGTATAAGTAAATAATATAAAAAAGCATTCTGTCATTAGATTTTATTATAAAATGAATAAGGGTTAAACTATTTGTACAGATATTTAAATTTAAATTTTAAGGGTAAATGATTAGAACTAGTAATAAAGCAAAAATTTCAGTGTTAGTAGAATTTGACTAAAAATGGGAAAGGATAGTGAAGCATTCTATATCTATATTATTATAAACTAAGAGAAAAGCAAAGCTTATATAAGTATAGGATTAGTATGATCTGATAAAAATCTATGTAAACTATCTGTATAAAATAAAAGAGACTTTTCATATTTCAGTCTATTTTTAAATGAATTTAATAAGGAAATTATAGTGGAAGAGTTAATAAAGAATTCTATAGTAAAATAAAAAGGAGTAGACATATACAAACTATTAGAGCTAGTTAGGATAGAATGCACTCTCATATAATAATGAACAGTTTGATCAGAAATGGCTTTGATATTTTTCTTTAAAAGATACAATTTTTCAGAATTAACTGAAAAGAAAAAGATTACGTTGATGATTTGAGGTAAATCAATTTTTACTATACTATTACATTTAATTGAATGACCTATATAATTAGATATCTCTATAGAGTCTGAATGGAAAAAGCATTCATTATATTTTACAAATGTATTATTCTTTTTTGAAAGGGAACTGAAATCATTTGAATGATTTGACTGTAAAAAATGTTGAAAAATAATTTTGTCTTGAAGTTTTTTGACTTTATAGGATTTTTCAAAGATAGTTTGTTCTGGGTATAGTAAATTATAATAGTTATTATCAAGAGAAGTCCAAAGGGTGACCCAATCTACTAAAGTATCAGTATCATGTGAGGAATATTATTTGTATCCTATAGGTGAGAAGGCTTGGATACAAAATTGATTCTTAATTCTATTAGAGTGTATTAGGTTAACAAGGACTATTTCTTTAAGTAGCTCAAACTATCGAGAGTGAGTCTGACCAAGATGGTTACCTATAGTTTATTTAAAAGAAAGATTATTAAGCTTTGACATAAATATACCATCACAAATTAGTTATTCTAAGAAAAAAAGTTGTTTGTTTTTAAAGGAACTAATCCAATTTTTTCATTAAAGTAGCAGTGATAAAAGGGATATATTGCCTCCTTGTATTTTATAGTGTAAGATTATTAGTGAAAGGTAAATAATTGTTTTAAGTACAAGGAAATTATGTTTTCAATAAAATTATTATGTCTAATATTATTGAGTTGAGTTAACCAATAGGCTAAAGAGTTGTTAGGTAGCCAATAAAAATTTTGAAGCTGTTTTAATTTGATAACAGAAGTGAGAGAAAGCAAAGAATATTTTGAGTTACCATTAATCATGATAATAAAATGCTATAATTTGAATTGAATCATTATGTTAAAAAGGTCGTTAAAATCATAGAACAGATTGCTGGTCAGGATACTGTTAGGAGATGATTTAGAAAATCTAAGTTTATGCTTGATAAAAGTCCTAACTTTAGTGAAGAGAACATCACATTCATTATGGAAGAATACAATAAGCCTGTTTCTATATTTTAAACATAGGATCAAAACTATATTATAGAGATACTTGAGCTATTTATCAGTTAAAGATTTGTATTTAAGTTTAAGCATAAAATCAAAAATTTTATTAGAGATCTATTGTTTAATAAAATTTTTATTGTATGAGGCTGAGATTCAGACTCTAAGATAATGAGTTAATTCTGATAGTTTTAAAGTCAAAAAGGTGACATGCATTTTCAAGTAATTAGTAAAAATGAAAATGTTGTTTGTAGTTGACTCAGATTGAGAATAAAAGACTTATAATGATTAACTTTCATAGAATTGAGATCAAAAAAGGATTGAATAATATTAAAAATCAAGGATAAGTTTTTAATACTATTAGAAATCCAGATAGTATCATTCATAAAGACGAAGTTAGAAATAGAAACTGATAGATCTTTAGTGACATTTTTGATGATATTGGGTTTTCAAGTGATAGACATATTGTAACTATAATTTGTTTGTTAGATCCTAGATAAAAGTGGATCATAATAGATTACTCATAATAGAGGAGATATGACTTCCTCTTGATTAATATCTACTACTACATTATAGAGATCTGTATTACCGTAAGTAGTAAAAACTGAGTTTAATCTATTCAAAAATAAATTAGTAATAATGTGAATAAAAGTAGTTAAAATTCACAGTCTTTCTATAGCCTTTCTGAGCATATAAATATTTACTTGATCATATGCTTTTGACATGTCTTAAAATAAAATATACAGTTAACTCTTGTTATAATAAACTCTATGTCCTAGACCTCAACTTCGCTATAAGGCTATAGTGAATATTTTAAGAGATTTGATTGGCTAATTCGCTATAACAAGAGTATTTTTATTATATTTGTTTAAAAATTCGTTATATTAAGAGTTCGCTATATTAAGAGTTGACTGTATAAGTTTGTAGATCATGTTAATGCGTCTTTTTCCATAGACAGTGATATTCTAGCAAATTGTTGACAATATGAAGTGATTCAAGGGTGGATTGGTAAGAAAGTCCAGTATAGAGATTGGAACCAGTTGATGAACATCCAGGTCATTCGTATCAAATCAAGTTAACACAGATTAATATTTGACAAACTGAATATCTGTGTTAAATTCACCCAATTTTCAAATTGGATTGACTCATGTGAAAATTAACTAAATTTAAGCCTTTTTAATAATCTTTTTTATTATAAATCAGCCCTTCCGTTCTTTACTCTTTCACCACTTTATATATCAATTTTTAATTTGAATGTCTAAAATATTTATGATAGATGATAATATTTAGGATTATTTTTCTGATACAGTTTCAGAAATGATAATACTTTTGATGATATATCTACTAGTTCTAGTAGTACTCCTTTGGCAGCTCTCCAATAGCCCTTCAACAGTATCATCTTTAATAGTTTCTCTTAATAAAGATTAACTATATGCAGAAAAAAAGTGAAATTAAATAAATCAAAATGTAAATATATTAAAACTAGTTGAGTGTGATAATATATGTATAATTCAGAAAAATAAGTATGATATATATCAAGTTCTGGTTATGAATATGTAAAATAAAGAAATATGTTGTAGTTAGCAATTTTTGCATAATGGATCTATAGAAAACATGATAAATCATCTTTGTGAAAAGTATAGCATTTATGAGGGAATGAATAAGGTAATACTATCTTTTTTAAACAAAGACTACATTATATATAAAAATCATTTTTTAATTTAAATATTAAATACCAATCACATACATATCAAAAATTTTACAATTTTATTTTTTAATTATAGTAAACAGATAAATTAATTTAACTAATTATACCAGAAATAATGGAAAAAACAAAATTTAAGCTGCATAAAGAATCATAAAATTAAGAAATCAGGTAAGCTTATTGCTGAATGAATTACTATTGACAATCTTTTACTTAATATTATTCAAGGCAAAGGTTACTGAAAAATGATGATGCCTCTTGACCCTGCATTTTCAATTCCATCTAATAAAAGAATAAAGAATGAAATTTATACTGGATATACAAATGCAATTAAAGAATTAAAGATATTACTTGAAAATACTTGTGAATTTACTTCTTTGACAACTAACCTTTGGATAGCCAAAAGTAAACATAGGTATAATAGTATAACTTTACATTAGTTATCAGAAAATTTTAAAGTATATAATTGTCTTCTTTGCATGAAACGTATGCTATATTCTTATACTAAAACAAATATTATATCTTTTTTAAAAAAAAAAGTTGTTGAATTTGGATTAGAAGGAAAAATTACCTGTGTTGTGATTGATAATGGAAGTAATATGATTAATACAATTAGCCAATGGAATGGTATTGAATGTTTACCTTATGCTACGCATACCTTACAACTTTCAATTATTTATCGTGTATTTAAAAAAATTAATATTTATATTAAGCAAATTAACGTCTAGTACATTTTTTTACAAGTTCTCCCAAGTAAAGTGAGCGTTTCAATAATGCTTAAAAGGAATGTTAAAGACATATTAATCAAGATATTTCTGATAATTTCAATGATGAAGATTCTAATGATGATGATCATAACATAAATGAACTATTATTAAATATTTCAAAAAATCCACAAAAACTAATTTTGTGAAATATTGTCAATATAAAGAACTGATGGAATTCCAAATATCATTCTTGAAACTGTTTATTAAAATTGTGTAAAGCAATTGAATGATTGGCTGCAATATTATCTTTATCTGATAATTATGATAATCATGTAGATAGAAAAAAACTTAAAAAGAGGTTTTTATTACCTTATGAATGAAACTTATTAAAACAAATTGTAGATTTATTAGAGCCATTTGAAAATGCTACTACATATTTTAGTAGAATATTTTATGCAACTTTGTCAATTATTTATCCTTTGATTCAAGTCCTCAAGTTTAAATATGCTGAAAATGGTGAAAATAATAATGAAGATTCAGAAATAGAACAAGGTAAATCAATTATATTATAATATATTATAAAAATTATTTTGCTAATTAATTAATTATAATTTATTTTATAAATGTTCTAAACTTTCAACATAAAAAAGATGAAGAAATTGGATTAAATGATAGTAATGAAGAAGATAACCTGAAACTTGATAATCTAAAGCAATTAACATAACATCGCCATCATACTTGATCTAAAGCAGTAGCTTTAACTATTCAGCTTATATAAGATATTCTTAAAATAATGAAAAGAATCATTTATATTTTATTATTTTTCAATTAGAATGAATCTATAATGATTGGTCTTTAGTATCTCTTTTAGATCTAAGACTGAAAACATTTTCTAATTGGAATGAAGAAATACGTGATAAGGCAAAAATAGAATTAATATATCAATTTTTAAGCTCAGAACAATCATTATTATCATTTGGTAGCTTAAGCAAACAACAATACTATAGCTGATTGCACTTCTCTATTTTTGTTATACAGGTAGCAATAACAAATCCTTTTTAAATTAGAATATTATTTAGATCTTATTTGTATACCTATTGCTAATCATAAAGTGAATTCATTTGAGTGGTAGGCAATTTGAAAAGTTTAGTTTCCTAATATAGCTAAATTAGCTAGAAAGTATTTATCTATTCCCAGTTCATCAGTACCTAGTGAAAGATTATTTTCTGATACAGGTAATCAAATTACTGCAAAACGTACACATTTAGATTCAAAATTAACAGGTAAAATGATGTTTTTAAAGAGAAATTTAATTACAATTTATATGTTTTAGTTAGAGTTTTTCATTTTATTAATAGAATTATAAATTAAAATTTAATAAAAATTTCTTAAATCTGTTATAAATTTATTATATGTAATAAAATTAAATCAATCACTAAAATGATTAATTAAATATATAAAACTAACTTTATTTGACAAATAAGAAAAAAATACATATTGTTAATAAACTGTCTAAAATATTATGCTAACTACCTACCTGATTTTAACCGAATACCCAATTTTAAAAATTACGTGAGTATCTGGGTGACTATTTATGACATGGTTTTAATCTCTGATCTAGCAAAGTTAAGACCTTTGATAACATTATATTTGATAAATATATCTTGAAGTCGTTGATTGAGAATTTTAACAAAAGCTTTTCGAACAGTATCTAAAAGTATAATAGGTCTAGTATTATCTAAGTTACAGTTCTATAGCTTGAGTTTTGAGATAGTGTAAATATACGCTAGATTTTATATACAGGAGTTAAATCACTAATAAAACATGTACAAATAATATTGTAAAATAATTTTTCATTTTAAGATCTAATTTTTTAAGCATTTTATTTGAGATCTGTGAGGGACCTGTACTTTATGGTCAGGAAGATTCTTAATTATTATTTTTCACTCATCGATTAAAGGGATATCTAAAATATTTGAATATATATTATTATTAATATTTGAGATTGGATTATAAAAGGGTTTTCAATTGTTCTACATATCCTTGAAGTTAAAGGAGACAGAGTTAGTAATGTCACAATTAATTGATCTGATGATATTTTGAAAGTGATTGGCTATATGTTATTTAATGTTATCTAAAGATAGTTCTAAATACTAGTCAAAGGTATCTTTACTAATTATAAGGTGCTCAATAACAACAGATTTTCTGTTTCTTTTAAGTAGGAATCAATTATTTTTGTAGTGCATCTATAAAATTATTATTTCTCTGTTTCAAAAATTGAAGAATACGTTCATTATTTTCAGTTCTGAATATAATATTTTGTTTGCTTGAATGGATTTTATAATGTTAAATTTGAGTTCCATCATATAGGAAAGGATGTTGTTAAGCCTAAACATTATATCATTAGAATAACAATACTTATTTGCTAATAGGGAGTTTAAGTTGTAAACTATAAAAAAAATAAACATGAATTATTTAAGTTAAAGGGTCAGATCGTCTTTATTGAGGATTTATATTTTAAAGAATTAGATATTGGCAAAGATATGGTTTTTATGTTGTTAAGATTATACAGCCGTTCATGACTAAATAATATAATTATATTATTTAGTCATAAATGGCTTAGAATAGGTTATTTAGTAATAAAATAACCTAGATATGACGATTAAATAATTTAAATATAACTAAATAATCTA
>CAJVPQ010001534.1:0-17603 GCA_910591825.1 Funneliformis caledonium
TCTGTCTGACAATGAAAATCCATTGTATTGTAAAATTCGTTATATCAAAATTCGTTGTAAAAAGAGTTGACTGTATACATGATAATGATTTTATATATTTTACATATTAAATTTTTAAAAATAAAATTAAACACTTAAAATTTACAAAGTAATTTTATTTAATTCTTCAATTACATGATCAGAAATTTGTTTATGACCTTTATATTTTTTTACTGCATATTCAGCCAATTTATCTGAAATTCCTTTCCTATATACATCTATATAACGCCAAGCATGCTGAGCAAATTTTTGAATTGTAATAAGATTTATAGATCCTAAACTTAAAGGAATTATTTTTATAATCCTAACCAAAAATAATTACAATTTTCTCAAGCATAACGTTTTGCTGCCTCTTAATATCGCTTAATAAAATTAAACTCATAATGAAACTTAGGATAAAAAATGCATACATGACCAGCTTTTTCTATCATTTCTTGAAGTGCACATTTTTGTACAAGAAATCAGATTGTAATGATATAATATGCCTTGTACAATATTTAGCTTATGTTAGATCATTTCATATAGCTTTATTTTTGCATAAACTACAATCTGCCACATATTTTTTTATTCTAAAGTCCTCTTTCACGAAGAATTTATTCCATACCCTTAGGCTTTCCTTGAAGTTCTGGTATATGATAATTATCAGGAAAAACCATTTCTTGATATTGATTATTTGGTTCCTATACTGTGCTTCTCATTTTATTTTATTTTCCTTCAGGTTTGAGATTCATTCGATTAGTTAATAATGCATTAGAATGATATGCTAAATGATTTGAACTATTGTTAAAAGCAAAAACTGCTACACAATTGGGAAATAAAGCCTCAAAAATTGGTATTGCTTTGTATTCTACTTGTTCAAGTAAATGTTGAATAGTCCAATAACCCTCTTGATTTTTACCAAACGTTAAATAAATACATGCTTCATTTAGTACAGTTGGATGGTTTAATATATCTTCTTGACTTAAACACAAACGTTTACAAGCTTCAGAAAAAATTCACTAATCATAATTGACCTTTCATTCCCTTTTTTTCGTAATAGTAATTTACCATTTAGAGTCCAAACTCCTCTTTTACCATCATTAGCATAAAAAATGCATTCATCATGAGTGATTAGAATATGTTCTTTTTCACCATCTTTTAATTTAGGAGAAACACGCTTCATATCACTTCCATTATATTTTATCATAAAGGTTTCATAATAAGAAATTGTTTTAAAAAATTCTTCTCAATAAGTTATTACATCTTCACATTTATGTCTATCGTAATATATGCCTTAATAATGTTGTTGATAAAAAAATCTAAGAATATTAAGCTATCGGGTAGCCGTTATAGATGAAATAAATTTTTTTTTAGTAATACCCATTTCAATAAGAAGTGTACAGTCAACTCTTGTTATAACGAACTCTATGTCCTAGACCTCAACTTCACTATAAGGCTATAGTGAAGATTTTAAGAGATTTTATTGGTCAATTCGCTATAACAAGAGTATTTTTATTATATTTGTTCAAAAAATTCGTTATATCAAGAGTTCGTTATATCAAGAGTTGACTGTATTTTCAACAAATTCTTTAAAAGTTTTTGGAGTAACTCCACCACTTTGTGTTTGAATCCAAACTTTACATCTATTAGCTATGTCCTTATCATTAATTAACCGCACTGTCTTTTGATGTTTTCCATGATAAATAGGAGGAAGATAACCAGTTTTTAACCAATATACTGCCCATTTATGGATCATTGTTACTTTATAGGAACCAGTATTAATAAATACTATTTTAGCGGCTTCCATACTTACATCCATTTTCCCTCTACTATTTTCATCTAATCTTTGAAGATATTCAAAGATTGCTCTTTTTTTATTGTATTCTATAATAGATATTTTCTTATAAGATTTTTCTAATTCAGTTTTTAACGTTATAACTTTTGCAAAGCATTTTCAAATGTCTAACCATCCTCTTCATTTCTATTATTTAAAAATTCTAAAACTTCATCAGCTGTATCTAGAGAAGTATTATTATTGGAATCCTTTGTAGGAGAAAAATATCCAGTTATATTTTTTGTGTTACTTACAGCAACAGTATAAGTACCATTTGGACCCTACTTGTTATAATATGTAGACTTTTTCATCGGCCTAACAAGATAAGAACCACACTTTCATTTATTTAATACTGCATTATTCTTCCAAACTAAATTTATTAAAACTTTTCACCTAACTTGTAAAGTTCTTTCATTCACCCAATTTTCATCTTCCCAGCCACTATCTTCTTTATTCTTCCACTCACCAGCTATTTCCTCAACTTCAAGTTTCTCCTCAAATCCAAAATTCTTTTCAGTATCAAAATTTTCTTTAAAGTTTTTAGACTTTCCGAATCTTCCATTATTTTTGCAGAACTGATTTTTATAAAAACACTTTTTTTTGAAAAGAAAGGGTATCAGAAAATTAATTTAAACTTTGTGTAACTTATTAAATGCAATGAGAAATTATAGTAACTTACGAAAATTAATAGTCCAAAATTATGCTAATTTCTATATAAATGTCTAAACTTAAATGCTAATAGCTGCAAAAATTTATAATAAAATTAATTTGTAGCTTATGTTATAAACTTTCATTTTATCAGTTTTATTTTTTTATAAATTATATATTAATAAAGTTATTTACAAATTTAATTACGTGATTTTATTTTTGAGTATAAGTAAAATGTACCATAGTTCTTTTTGAAGTTTAGTCTGGAGATTTGTTACAGTGCAAACAACTTAGTCCTAACGAATAAAATTAATAAAATTTAAATTACTACTACTCACTCAAAAAAAAATAATAAGCATAAAATATAATCATAGAATGATAGAGTAACTCAAGCTTAACAAAACTATGATTTTAATTTTTTTATAAAATGATTTTTAGTAGAGTATTAGCAATTCAAAGTCAAACTATTTTATTATTAAATCAGATATTTTGGCCATTCTACATATAATATATATGATCATAATTCCTATCGTTGATTAGTTGATTTACATTTTGTAATACTGGGCTATCTTTAATTGTATTTTACTGAGAATAAAATAAATTTATCTTCTATTCTGTCACAATAAAGTGTTTTGTTACAGTAAAGTGTTCTGTTATAATAAAATGTTCATTTCAAAATCTAAAAGCATTAATGTTTAAAAAAAATAAGTTTAAGTTTTTTGTATTAATTGTTATTATTAGGATTTGCATAATATTAATTTTTCTCTTTTTTTGCCTATAGCCAATATGAATAAATTTATGCAAACAAAAACTAATTTACTAAATATTAACTGATTGTAAAATTGAATCAGAAATCTGACAGTGTGAATGATATTTTTTAATTGCAAATTCTACTGCTTTATCTGTTAAACCTTTCTGATATACATCTATATAATGAAAAGCTTTTCTTGCATACCGGCGAATAGTTGTAAGTAAAATAGAGGTGAGGGTTAATAAAACAGTTTCTTGTAATCCTATTCACGAGTAATCACAATGTAGTCGACTAAATTTTTTAGCTGCACTCCATAAGTTTTCAATATAGTTCAGTTCACAATGAAATTTGAGGTAAAATATAACTTGATGTTCAGCTGCAATAATAGCTTCTTCTAGTTGTCCCTTTTGTACTAAAAAGTCTGGTTACTCACTCATTAATTTTCGTGCTTCTTCTAATTTTAATCCTTTATTTAGCCACAATCTCCTTTCCATCAAAACTTGTTTTAATCCTTTTGGCTATTTACATAACTTAAGAATATGATAGTCTAATAGAAAATTCATATCTTGTTGAATTCTATCACCAAAATATGTGCTGTGCATCTTTGGCTACTTTCCTCTAGATATTTAGCAACAAGTATATTTGGTAAAAAAGCAGCATAACTTAATGCATTATCAAATGTAAATAATGCCTGGCATCCTGGAAAATGTGCTTCAAATATAGGTATAACCAGTGATGTACATTTTTGATAACTCAAAGATTTGTTATTCCAGCTATATATCCTAGCTATATGTAATCTGTTCTATACTATGTCCCAAATATCCTATCTGTCTATCTATGTTACATCAGCGTCCCATCAGTATCCCATCAATGTCTCATGACAACACTAGGTATAACACGTTCAACTACTTGATTTACTAAGTCCTCAGCTTTTCACCATTCATCATTATTTTGTCCTGAATGCATAATGACACAGGCTTCTTTAGGAATATCTGGTATTTGCATTTCGTCAGAAAAGGCAAAATGGTTACAAATTTTAGTTAAGAAATCGCTAACATGAATTGGGCAACCATTACCTTTTTTTCATAAAGGTTGCTTTTTATTAGAAATCTAAAGACTCCAACTTCCATCATAAGCTGAGAAAATGTATTCATCATGTGTGACAAGGATAAGTGGTTGTATATTATTATCTGATCAGGTTATCTTTTCCAAATTATCTTTTGAGAAAATAGACATTCTATTTTCAAGTTCATTCATTTGTTCTAAAAATACTTTTTGATAGGCTATCACATTTTCTCTCTCATGTCCGTCTACGTACATTCCCTTTTTTACCTTAGTATACACATATCCTAACTCTTTCAAATAATTCTTCGCAGTATTGATATATATATTCAGAAATGACACAAATCTAAGCCCTGATAAAATGACCTTATTTATCTGTATCATTAGCATTTGTGAAGTAATGTCTTACTTATACTCCTGAATATATGATTTTACTTGAAGGAGGATATCCTTATCCCAAAGAAAGCTTCAAATCTTAGCATGATATTTTCAGCAGGAATAAGGAATTTGATGAGTTATTACATAATTATATGCCCAAGAATGAACACATCTGGCGTAATATACTCCTTTTCCTGCTACATCAGTAATAATATTACTTGCTTCTATTTTTGAATAGTTGTTTTTTACAAGTTGAAGGTAAAGACGAATGCTATTTAAACGTACCTAAATTTCACTATTTATATTTTCTTTTTTGATATCTAATTTCAGATTTTCGAGATCAGTTGAAATCCTATTATGCCAATTGTAACCTTCAATTTCATCATCTGACTGCTCACTAGTACTATCATCTATTTCTACATTAATATCCTCAGTAGATTTCTCAGTACTTCAAAAGTATCTAACGTAAAAGTCCCCTTTACTGCTTCGTACTATTGCTAATTTTTTTCTTCTTTTAATGCAGTTTGAATTACCAACATAATACAGTCTACATCCTTTATAATAGGTATGTTTTTGATAATATTTTTTTGCTGCTTCTTGCAACCTTTTTACAATATTTACAGTTCATTAAGAAGGTCATCATTATTGGAATTATCATAAACGAATATATCATCAATATCAATTTGCACATTATTAATGTTACTTTTGATATTTCAGTTCACAGTCTTTGCTTCACAAGCTTTCCTTAAATGCTTTTTACATTTTATTAGATGTGGCATATTAACAAATCAGAAGTATTAATAACATCTGACTAGCAAGAGTATCATACATATATTGTTATTCAATAAAAAGTTTTTTTATTTTTATAAAAAAAAAAAGATTCTTCTTACAAAAAAATAAAGCAAAAGATTTATTATTGTAATAAAAAAAAATAATTAATCTAGACTATTATTTTAATAATAGTAATTGATTATTGATAATAGTGATTGACTATATAATTGTGATTGACTATTGTATCTGATATCCCTATCACGTGCGTGTACACAGACCAATAAAATTACAATATTTTTTATTACATGACAAAAGATCAACATTTCAAATTTGGCCGCTTAAAAAATTTTTGTTAGAACTAAATTATTTATACTGTAGTAAATTTTTACATTTTCATATAGATATGCAATAGATTATACATTTTTCAATTTTAATTTCATTGATAATTTTCAAAATATCTTCTAAAAATTATTCTTTATTATTTTTTTTTGTACTTAGTAAATAATTGAATTATTTTCAAAAGATCTATTCTGAACTAGAGATATTTTCATTTATCTATATTAAGATGTATTACAATTTCTTGTACGTCAACCATTTGACAGGTAACTGTTAAAAGTAAAATTAGTGCATTTGGAAATATTTTTTTAAGATTGCATAGAAAATTTCATGAATCTCTAAATAAAAAGTAATAAATAATAGGTTATTTAGAAGGAAATATTTTTATTTAATATTCAAAAATCTTACTTAAAATGCTTTTGATCTAAAATGCAATGTACTTCATCTATCACAAATTG
Source organism: Funneliformis caledonium (assembly GCA_910591825.1). NCBI lineage: Eukaryota > Fungi > Glomeromycota > Glomeromycetes > Glomerales > Glomeraceae > Funneliformis > Funneliformis caledonium. The sequence goes on from CAJVPQ010001534.1 coordinate 6,257, forward strand.
AATTTTCTTGAAGGCTTCAATTCACTCTAACATTTGTCAAAAACTCACATTGAATTTAAATTTTTTGGAGTTGTGATAATTATTTATGTTAGTCTACAAGTAATTTCTTAAAACACTTTTTTTTGGTAATATATTGGTTATATTATTGATGTGTAAAGACCATTACAAGGACTTTTTACTTTAATCAATTTAAGTACTTGATCATTTATTAATACCTTTAGAAGAGAAAATACTACAGTAACTTCTATTACTATAACTAATGCTAAAGCATAACATAAGCTTTTATCACCTCCTGTTTGTTTTATAATGAAAATATTATAATTCTATATAAAAGCTTTAGCTGCATCTTTTTTTCTGTCTCAAAATTCTGAAAACTAAAAAATTCTATTAAGTGTTGATTCATACATTGTTTTTAAATCAATATTTTCAGGAATTTCATTCTTTGGTTGATAGTTTTTATCAATAATTCTATCTTTCAGACCATTATTAACATAAAATCAATATAGCTGACAAAGACCTCTAGCAGTGTATTTTAGAAATATATAATATACAATACATTTAATTATCTTATTAAAATCAGGAATATAAGCAGCAAATGATAGATAAAAGCTATTAGATCTTGAGTTTTTTTATAAGAAACAAGTTCTTATATTTATATTAAATTTCGATAAGTATAATATTAAACAATCAATTTAAAATAAAATATTACCTGATTCTAATCAAAAAAACTAAGATTTTTATGTAAATTCTGCAATATAAAAGTGTGTTTAGTATTATATTTTTTAATTCGTTTAACATTATTTATTCTTTGTTGATCATACTTTTTTTTAATCTTAGTAATATTCAAAAGATCCTGTTATAATAATAAAGTATTACTTGCTTTACAAACTATATTTAGCATTTTACAAATTCCTTTATTATTATGCAGAATTGCAAGAGCATGTCTTATTTTATACAAAGTATTATAATCAATTAACTTAAATATATAAATCAGTTTAACTTTATTAAATTCTTTATTTTATAAGATTTGTGTTATTATTATAATTTCTTATCTGATTAAAAGTCTGAAAATAATTCTAACATCATTTTGAATTGATTATATTCAAAAGATATATATGTTTTGAGAGTTGGTTCTTTAAATTATAATTCAGAATTTTGTTTAACTCAATATATTTCTATCCAACATAACTCATGATTATTACATAAATGTTAAAGTAAACCTTCAGTTTAAATATATCAGATATCCTTTCTTAAAGGTCACAATTTTCATTATTTGCTTTTCAAAAACCGCAATATATACATATGCTAAAAAATAGTTCATAATATGTTATTTAAACTCAATCCACTTATTATACATTTTTACTAAAAAAAATAATGTATAATTTATATATCTATATAACATAATGAAAAATAATAAAATATATGATATATACAATTTTTTTGAATATTTTAGTAATATATTTCAAATCAGTAAATATTTGATTGACAATTCTAAATATTACTTAATATTTTATTAGAATTTAAATCACCATTTAATTGTAATATTGAGTAATAAGTCTTATTTTTCAAGAATTGGCGTTAATTTTTCAATAATAACAATTAAAATAGCATATTCTATTTGCTATGAACTCAGATCAAAATTGCCCTTTCTAATGAGCTTCTCATCTCCATTTTCATTTTCATTTTTTGAGTTTTTTCAATAGTATAAAAATGCAATTATTAGTTTATATGAATAACCTTTACATACAAATCAAATAATATTAGTATAACATTAATAAACTATATAAATTTATAAAAATTATATAATTATTATTAATATTTCTTCTACCATAAATTATTTTACCATTCGCCTGTAATGCATTATGTATATGAGAATAAGAGCAGTTAAAACTGACTGGAATAGATTTTTTGCCTTTAATTTTATAATGTTCAATAACTTTTTGTAAAGCTATTTCTGAACTAGTTTCTGCTGCATCAATAATTTTTTCAAATGTTAAAGCTTGATGATAATGAAATGAAACTTTACAAAGTTATAAAGAAATTCTTACATATGCAAAAACCATTTAAAGTGATAGTCTATTTATTCCTCCTGCTAATCCTATAATTATTACATAAGCATTAAAATTAATATCTAATAATTCATTTGTAAATTCGCTAGATATTTTATAAAATTGACATAACATAATAATTTTAACTGAAAAATTTGCAGTTGTAACTTTTGTTTTTATAAAAAAGTGTGTTTTACACAAAAGCTACAAGGTAATCACAAAATTAAAGAGAAAAATTGTTCAGTACTAACTAATATTATTGAGCTAAGTTTTAATTTTTCAGTAATATTATTAATATGTATTATCAAAAATTCTTCTTAATCCTTATCTTTCTTTTTATCCTTTTTATCTTCCATTTTATCTTCTTCATATGTAAATGATTCTATCTTTTGTTTAAGATGTTTAATTTGATAATTTGCATTATATAGTAATTATTTCATTTTTTTATATTCTATTAGTAATGTCATAAAATTATCATAATTTACATTTTTCATTTTTCCCATTGTAATTATCAGTTCTTCACAAATAAATATTTCTAAAGAAGTATCTTCAACTTCTTTCATAACTTTTTGCTTTTCTTTGTATAACTTTAATTGTTTTTTCAGTTACTTGTTGAGCTTTAAAAGTAAATTTAAATTCTGGATACAAATGAGAATACTGTTGATAAATAGCTATTACTAATATTTATGTGATACCAGATATATTAAGATTAAAAAGATGAGGAATCAATATTTTTCTATCAGAATCTATATATATAATAAAACTTTAGAATTAGTTAGATTGAGAATTAGAAGTAATAATACTTAAAATATTATTTTCATTTTCTTCATAGTCAATCCAGTTAAACATAATTTTTTGATCTTCAGAAATATTGATAAAAAGTTAAAAGATATTATTTTTCATCTTAATAAAAATAATATATTTAGGTAAAATTAAAACCCAAGTTTTTTCTTTATTAACCTTGATATGATAATATTCAACACTCTGATTTTACAAAATATCTTGAAATTGAGAATGTTTTTCTAAAACTTATAATGCTGGTACAGTATTTATTATTAAATATGACCTATTTGCTCGTGAATAAAATCAATAATTTTCATTAGAAAAAATAAGAATTTTTGACCAATAAAATATGGATATTTCTATATATAATTATATATATAAAAGAGCTTCTTTGTATAAACCATTTTTTTTAATAAACTTCAGACAAAAATTTTTTTTAAAATAGATATAAAACAAGTTTAACTTTAAACTTTTCTTATTAATTTTTTTGTTTTAATAAAATTATATAGTACAAATTCATAATTTGTAACCCTAAAGCTATAATTTGAAGATTTTATGAAACTTTACCTATTTTTTAGGTTAATATTATTAACAAACTTATCTTAAAATTTTACAGATATATCGATCTTGATCTGAAAAATATAGTAAATAAGTTTTATTCAGATTATACAGTTTATGATAAATTTTACTTATACACTGTTACAAAATCATGATTTTTACCAAAATTTTTATATGATCACATGATTTAACGAACTATATTCTTAAATTAATAAATTTTAACAAAAATTTATTTTTATTATAAAAATTTCACAAAAAAAAAACTTTTCAATAGAAAAAAAAATCAAATAAAAAATTTTTTATTTTAAAAATATTTAAAACATTTAAGTATTTTTAATTGATCATTTAATTAACAATAAAAAGAATATTTAATTTATCAATCAACAAGATGTTTTATGAAATTTAATTTTAATGATAATTTATCATGTGATATATATATAAAGAAAATTAGCCAATCAGAAATGAGAAATGATGTTAACTAATTAGAAAAATGGAAATAAATTAGAAAATCTCTATTAACTCAAAGAAGGATAGATTTTTAAAATTCAATTGTATTAACTAATTGATAGTTAATTTTATTGGCTAATTACAGGTTCTTGAGTAGTTTTAACAATTATAATAGCTAGTAAATGAATTTTCTAGAGCAAATAATTCATTAAAGATGATTCTAGATGTTGTTTTACTAATTGAGTTTTAAAATCTTTGTATGTTGCTGAGAATTCTTTTATTATAGTCAAAAATATAACTAATGCTATTGTTGAGTAGTATTGTGATATAATGACATTGAAAATTCTAATTTTTTGTAGTTCTTTAAAGAAAATTAACACGTAAATTTTAGCATTTTGAAACTTGAAGTAAATTTTCTAAGATATGTATGCATTTAGATTATTATTCTACTTGAAGAGAATATAAGCAAAACTTCTTAAAAGAATTCGAAAGAAGAAGAGTCTGTATTATTGAAAAATTATATAAAAAGAGCATTATCAAACTTAGTATTTATTAGACATGTAGTTTAATATTAGAATTTAAATTCCGTTTATTGCTCTTGATCATTATATTTGAAGAAATATTTTACAATTATTATTTTGATTTATAATTAGATGCATTATATGCAAAAATATTCTGTAAGTATCATTCAATATATGAAAAGGTTTTTGACAGAAATGGTAATTCTTTTTTTCTTCCTTAAACAATCACTATTACAACTAGTATTATTAATCTACTAAGAGTAATACTAAAACTCATACTATTAGTTTGATCAGATAAAATATGAAATGAAGCTAAAAAACAAAGACAGATATGATATTTATTATGGGTGATTGATTCAAATAAGAAATAAAATACAAAGGTATTTATTTTACTTATATTCAATCTATTTATTATATTATTTTATTATTCTTTTCAATTTACATTTATTATTTATACAGAAAAATCAAAAAAATATGAACATGCTTATTTGAAATAGATAAGCGTTAATAAATATATTAATCATAAAAATTATAAATGATATGCTTTTAAATAGATGTTAGTATTAGAATATTAGTATAATAATTATTTTATATAAAACTTATTGATAATGATAACTAGTGATAGCAAGCTTTTAAAATTTAACATGATTAACACAATATATATAAAAACCAAATAAGATGCAATTTTTATTTCTGTTACCATTAATAATAATAAAAATATATTTGTAAGCAGTTTTTTTACAAATAGTTTTATAGTAGTCGTAATATTTAACAATATTATATAAAGTATAAAATATAATAATAATCAACATATTATATCTCTTTTATAAACAGAAATAATCTTATAAATTCTTCTCACTATTATCTTTCTTTTAGTATTTTTCAAAAAAGTAAGGTATTATGTAATTTTTTAAAATTGTATTACTAATATCAATTATAGATTTAGAATTTTTTAGCAGAAGAATGTTTACAAACAGTTAATTTATCCATTTATTCAATTCAATTATTTGTATTATTTATTTTATGTGAGGTTAGAAATATTATAGTTTTTTCCCTTTGGGAAAAAACCATGATATTTCTAATCTCATAAAATAAATGAGTAATTTTCAGAAGCGTGTTATTCATTAAACATAATATGTGATTATACATGATTAGTGAATTAACCTTATTTGAGCGATTTAACTTTTTTTAGTGATTTAAACCATTTTTTTTTTGTCATTATCTTTTTTTACACTTCATTTTTTTTTCCTTAAATTTTTTCTTTCTATTTCACATTATTTAATTTATTTTTCTTTTATATTATTAATGACAATATGATTCATTTCATCAACTAAAGAAATAATTTTAAAATTTCAGAATACATTAAGAAATGTAAATACAGATAAATCTAACAATGTGTGAATAGATTTATTTATCAAGTTTCATAAAGCCTATCGTTATTTAAATAAAATTATTAAATTAGATAATAAAATATTATTTAAACAGTTAGAAAAATTTTAGTAAAAGTAAGAAAATCTAATGGTCAAAAATATAAAGCATTATCACTATATACTGGATTTATAACAAGAGGAATTTCTAAAATGTCTGAGAAAATTAGAGTTATGAATTTATTTGATACTTTTTAATTTAAAAGTTTATATAGAATTTTGGATGGTTGTATAAAATCAATTGTTAATCAAGAACAAAATAATCAAAAACAATTAGATCCCTTTAAAAATTGATGAAATCAAATTTATACTTAACTTACCTGTCACTAAAACAGATACATTTAAAGGTCTTTTACAAAGGGTTTGAATCTGATTAACTTTATTATGCTATTTAAGAGATAGTGATTAAAAGCTTCTTGGATTATTAAAATGGATAATAGTAGAATAAAGCTTGGAAAAGAATTATGTAGGAGGAATTAAAGATTTATATGCAGCATCTGATACAAGTTTTATACTACCTAATACTTCAGAAAAAATTTATACTCTGTTGTAGATATCCAAAAATTCTTAAATAAACGTTCTAATAATATTGAGGATGATTATTTCTTTGTATCAATTAATACACCAAAAAATATATATAATAGTAATTGATATTTAACAACAAAGTTAAGAAAAGAATCACATGATATGATGATATATAATATATGTTCTGATTCTGGTTTAGATTTTAAAGAATGTAATTATTTAATGAGATCAACAGGTATTCACAATCTTGTTGAATCTGGTATTATACTTGATAAGCAGATGAATTTTTCAAGACATAAAATAATTGCAGGAGTATTCGCCTATTAACATCAATCTATAAAGCGTAAATGAGATAATGCTTCTCTTCTAATTTCTACTAAAGATATGGTATTAAAGGATTTAACAAATCAATTCAGTATGTAAATAAACATTTATTGAAATTATTAATTTTATTTTTTAGAACTAACTATAATTTTTTTTAGGATTTTCTAAAGCATCTGATCTAATTAAACGATATAACAATACTAACTTTATTAAAAAAAAATGAGTTGGATAATGATTTAATGTATCAAAAATCAAAAATTCCAAAAATTTCTATAGAAAATTGTAGTAATATTAATATTAATATTATTTTTAAATGTGATCAATATTTTTATTAGAAATTATATTTTTATAATGTATAATAAAATATTAGTCAAATATTAATCAAATAAAATTTAAATAAAGAATATCATTTAGTTTTAATACAAATTATTAAGCTGTTATTATTTTTTAAAATATTTTTATAATATTATTGATTTTCCAGCTATCTATATGAGACTGGGAAATAAGTAAAAAATTAGTATGAAAATAATCACAAATGATATTTAGTATAATAGAGGATTAATATATATATAAAAGTTTTTTAGTCTTTATTTAAATTTAAAATAAAAAATAATATTAATGAAAACCTCTTTGTTTAGGATTTAATTGGATGCTTGATCTTTTTATTTCTAAAATATTTGTTTTTCAACAATTGTAATATAAAATTATCAGTGAATTATTGTTGAGATTAAATGAAAGTGTAATAGAGTAATAGAAGAATAAGTTATTTGCAATGATTACATTGTTAACATATTTTTATGTGATAAAACGCAGTATTATAATTAGTTTAAGTTTTTTTTCACAATTATACTTTGTCAGGATGCTTCACAAATAATACAAAATAATGTAAATAATGCATAATTTATTTATTATATAAGAGGGGTCTAACTTCGCTTGATTGTTATTGCTTGTTTTACAATCAATACTTGTTGCTATATAAGCACCTTTTTATGAATATATGTATGGCAACGTGAAATTACTGACTACAAATATTTGGAAAATGTTTAAAGAATATTTGAAGAAAGTGGTTATGAAGTATATGAAAGTTGTGAGTTAATAATAGAATTTTATAAATAGAACAACAAAAAGACATTGTTACAATTGCCATCTAGTATAGACCACCTTGCAATAAGTTATTTCTATATTACAAGGCCACTAGACCTTATTAGATACTATCACCTTTGGATAAAGGGTTTACTTCAACTATAGAGCTTGTCAGGCCCTATTTTTACCAATCTAATTTATAGAGTTTTACTCTATTAATGACTACCAAGATTGTGGAATTAGATTCTTTACATAAATGGTGGTTTTGTACTCATAACGTTGAAAATCGAACCCAATCTCTAACCCTAATGATGATTTAATTTGAAAGGTACTGCAATGTGCAATGCAGTCTATTATTACCTTAGGCATTACATCTCTTGCAGTGAACTCAAATCTACTAATTACTGGTTAATCACTTTCTTACTTGTGTAAGAACCTTGAATTTGAAGACGTAAAATAGTATCCATTACAGACCTGTCAGCAAAGATCAAGTTTCTGTCAATCCTTAGCTTCATTTGCATCTACATGTTCTTCAAACCTAGTATTTAAGTATGATTAACATCAATCAACAGATCGATTGACTAGTATCTAACGTTTATTAGTCTAAACGCTTATGTGTTTAGTTACATATAAAATTCTTATAAAAATCATCTAATTTTATGCTTTAGCTGAGGTCTGAACCTGTGACTATTACAGTATAACCTACAATAGGAACTTGCATTTTACAGATTAAGCCAAGATCACTAATCCTTTGATTATTTTTTAATTTTTTTTTTTTTACTATTAATGTGCGGTGGCTAGAGGTTAGTAGAGGACAAATCCTAAGTAGAACAAGTGTTAAGTAACCTCTATAAGTCTTCCGATCCCATGAAGGGGTATGGCAACCCGCCTAGAAGCACATTCTCGTACAGTTGCTACCTAGTATAAACCACTTTGCAACAAGTTGTTCCCATGTTACAAAGCTCACTAGACCTTATTGGGTACTATCACCTTTGGATAGAGGGCTCACTTCAACCATAGAGCTTATCAGGCCCATTTTTACCAATCTAATTTATAGGGTTTTACCTATTGATGACTTTTGAGACCGTGGGATCGGGTTCTTTACATGGATGGTGGTTTTGTACCCATAGTGTCAAATTCACCTGAGAATCGAACCCAACCTCTAACCCTAGTGATAATTCGATTTGAAAGGTACTGCGGTGTGCAATGCAGTCTATTATTACCTTAGGCATTATGCTTCCTTGCGGTGAACCCAAATCTACTAATTACTGGTTAATCATTTCCTTACTTGTGTAAGGACCCCTGAATTTTAAGACGTGAAACAGTATCTATTACAGACCTGTCAGCAAAGGCCAAGTTTCTGTCGATCCCTAACTTCATTTGCATCCACATGTTCTTCAAACCCAGTATTTAGGCATGATTAACGTTAATCGACAGATCGATCGACCAGTATCTAACGTTTATTAGTCTAAACACTCACGTGTTCAGTTACATATGAAATTCTTATGAAAATCATCTAGTTTTATGCTTCGGCTGAGGTCTGAACCTGTGACTATCACAGTATAATCTACAATAGGGACTCGCACCTTACAGATTAAGCCAGGATCGCTAATCCTCTTTGATTATTTTTTAATTTTTTTTTTTTTTTGAAGTGTGGCAGTTTTGCATAATCTTTATTAAATTTATAAAATACTAGGTATATATAATAAAACAGAAAATACAAAAATATCTATAAATTAATTTATAAAACTAAACTACTTTATTAATACTAACCTTGCACTTTACTGAACTAAACTATAAACAGAAAAGAAAAGAAAAGAAAACTTAACCAGACTAAACTATTGTATAGCTATCAAACGTCCGGAAGGGAAGGCGTGGTTACTACCATTCCAAAAATTTGACCAATGAGAGCCATAGGCGGTAGTCGCTATAAAAGAAGTTGGGTTTAATGTTAAGGAAGAAGGAGAGGAATGTGAAAAGCCAGAGGAAATCTAAGGGACTGTATAGTCTTCTTCAATGTTATTAGTAATTTTCCAATCATAGAGAGCAGTATTTCTATTTTTTCATATCTCATAACAGGACGTGGAAAAGTCATAGTAAAGGGATGAAAGTAGACCATGTGATAGAGTTGATGTGGATATACACGTAGTGACTTTATTTGACAATGATAAGGGTATAATTTCTTTGAGTAAGTCAATAATCCAAAAATTATCCGTAGTGGACACTAAAGTCCAAATATTATCTGATCAAATTTCTTGTATTAGTGAGTCATCCACTAAAGTATTTAATTCCTGAAGGTGAGTAATGAATGATATCTTGTGTTTAGCTACAATGTCATGTAGGGGTGGATTGTTTTTTGAATACAGCCAAAGGTGAACAAAATCTTCAATGGTGGAGTGACAGTAGAAGCATTGTGCTGAGGTATATGTATCAAGAATACGAGTATTTACTACTTCCAAAGTAGGGAGCATTTGGAGCAACATTTTGATTTTGAATTTCTTTTTGAAACACCCTGTGAAGGACGTTTTACAAGAAGATTCTTCATTATTAAGAATCTTGAATAGAAGAAGCCAGTCGATTGATTTGTCATGATATGATCTCAGGTGTAGCAGTGACAAAAGGGATTCAGCCCAAATGGCTTGTATCTAATTTTAATGAAAAGACGATGAGGGGCTATAATAGGATTTGAGTGATGGCAAAGATAGTAACCTGGACCCAAATGATCTTTGTTGATGGATAATTGGTAAGCAGAAAGTTACTTTGCAAGTTTGTCGACTTTGTTATTGAGGAGGTCATCAGTGTACGCGTTAACTTTAGTGAATGAGATTATTATGTATTTTTGAGCTAACAAGCTAAATAACATTGACCATATATGAAAATATGGAATTTTGAAAGCAGGTTGATAGATAGTGAATCATAAAAGAGGAAAGACAGTTTATGGAAAGAGGAGATAGCGACTTATGAATCAGTACAAATCTTAATATCAGAATTGTGAGGCGAAACATAGATTGCGGCTAAAATAGCTATAATTCTGCTAGAGTAGAAGAAGGAGAGTAAGAGAGAAGAGAAGTATTGAAAGATGTTGATGGCCAATTAGAATCAGTCTGTAATCACGCAATACCCAAACGAACGTTTGAAGAGCCTAGAGAAGTTAGAGAACCATCTGTATAAAATTGAAGAGAAGAGGCAGAAGTAAAATTACTTTTAATATTATTAAGTAAATTTGTTGAAAGAACATCAAATGGTAAGACATTAAGGTCAGGTATTAGTTTAGTCAGATATTGATATGGATTGGTCAGTTTAGACAGGGCGATTTCTCTTAGCATAAGATCAGAGAGACTGCATCTCTATCCTATATGTTTGTTGTATTGAATTTTATTTTGGTGCAGAATTGGAGTAGAAGCTTTATTGCACAAAAATTATGTTTGTTCTTATAGACAGTAGTGACGATTGCTGTAGGATCAAAAAAGCTACATCTGTTGCATGAAAGGATGTCTGCTCTAAAATTTGAATCATGTGCAGATATATAATGTTGAATATAAATTATGTCATTGGCAATAGTTTTGACTTTTCCAATTATGTAGGTCATAAATTGGTTAGACCAGATAACTACAAAAGTAGGATTATTGTT
>CAJVPQ010001535.1:0-17594 GCA_910591825.1 Funneliformis caledonium
AATATAAACTTAATTAAGTTTTTTAAGTTTCCTTAATAACTTAATTAAGTCTTAAAAACTTAAAAATATTGAAAAAAAATTTTAAGTTCCATCTCTAGAAACAGTTGCTATTCTTGCTGCAACATACACCGCTCCACCAAACTCCAATATTGAAATCTGCACAGATTCACAAGCTACAATTTAATCATATCACAAAATCACAACCATATGTGAGGAATCCCCGTTTTTAAACCCTGCTTTCAAAATTCCTTATTTTCACATTTAGATGATCTTGTTACAACTTACTATATCCAACAATGTTGTGTTGTCGCTAACTAAAGTTAAAGCTCATAGTTCAGATACCCTTAACAATAAAGTAGATGCTTTAGCTAAACAACTCTCTGGTGCTCCTTTGAGTATTAACAACAATCATTTCAGTCCTAAATACTTTATGAGCTATGTTAACATACCAATCATTATACCATCACGTTTATTTATCAAACACATGCAATAAGCATCTTGGGCTGAAATACTTTTGTTCCTTTTCCAATTTGCAAAATATCACAATTTTCACATTGATTGGCAAACTCTCTTTTACGTCCTTAATGATTCAGAAAATGCTAGGGTGACATCATTCGATGCGTGTAAATAGAAGCAATTCAAAATCAAATTGTTATTACAATTACTTCCCACTCTTACAATAATGAATGCACGATATCCCCAAATTTATACCACTAATACCTGCTTTCGGTGCAATATTGTAACTGAAGATTTTGATCACATTTGGTCTTGTTCTTAAAATACAATGTCCCTTACTGACTTGATATAAAAACACAAATAATCCTTCTTGTCTCATCTCAAAAAGCTCAATATACTCAACAACGATACTCTAATTGATGCTATTGATCAATCTTCAATATGGTACTGCAATTCTTTTAATAACAACTTGTATTTATGGATCTCATAAAAGGAATCATCCCTTCATCATTTTCCTCCTCAATCACTTCTGTTACCAACAATAAACAAATCACTCAAGGTTTACTATCATCCTTATTTGACGATATTTTCTCCTCAGCTCACAATATATGGTTGACACGATGCATATCACTACAAAATTAAAAAACTTTGAATAATATCAAAAATGATTTCACTGTTGCTTGGGCCTCCTCTGGACTCCCACAACCCACACAAACTCCGCATAATAACCTATCCTCCTTTTCTGCAGCCCTTACTTTTGGTTCTCACTAGTCAAATTTTTGGTATAGCAGTAACCACGCCTTCCCTTCCGGACGTTCGATATCTGTACATTAGTTTAGATTAGTTCCTTTTCTTTTCTATTATATAGTTTAGTTCAGTAAAAGTACAAGGTTAGTATTGATAAAGTAGTTTAGTTCTCTAGATTAGTTTATAGATATTTTTGTATTTTCTGTTTTATTTTATTTTTCTTGTAATCTCATAAATATTAATAAAGATCATGCGAGACTGCCGCACTTAATAAAAAAAAAAATCATTTTTGCATATCCATTGACTTTTCCCCTCTCTCTCCAAAACCAAAAAAAATGGGAAAAGAAAAAATCAAAAATTTTCACAAAATAATAATTGCAACTTGCGTACGCGCCCTGACTTCCCAACTAAAAATAAAAACGAACCTCCCCAGAAGAAAACCATGACTGGCAGGTCTACCCAAACTTCAGAAACTTTAGCTAGACCATCCAATGTCATAACCACTACCAACATTTTTCAGCTGGTGATATGAGCGTAGATCAGCAAGCGGAAATAAAACTTACAGAAATAAGAAATAGAAATAAAAACAAAAATACAATAGATATTACAAACGACACAACTGTCTGGTTTCCCAAAGAACACACTACACCAGAAACATTTACCACCGGTCTTTCTCCCATTCTCCAACCAAAGGATAGTGAAACATTGGCACCAGTACTGATAATAAAATGGACGAAGACCAAGCATATGACGTCTCAGAAAATCTATTAAACACCCAAGGTGCTGGCAGAAATATCATTACCTTCGAAAGAGTCTGAAACACGACTACTTTCTACATTTACTGCACTGTAGAAACTTTTCTTCTAAGCAAATCCTTCAAAGAAAAGACCAACAAAGCCTGCGAGCTCTTCAATGGCGCAGCATACCCATCGTTCATTGGTACATCTATTAAACCTGACCCAACAAACAAAACGTTGAAAATAGTCCGTTTAGGCTTTACAACTCAAGATGACGCTAACTGTGCAATAGCTGCAAAAATTCTCAATATGGAAACCGTCACGTTCATACCTCTCGTCACATCTGCTCTATTCAAATTTGACTCGAATTTGTCAATCAAAGTCTCAGAAATTCTGATTTCCACTTCAGAATAGATTATCTGATCTACGTTTGCCAGATTCAGTATGATCGTTAAATGTACAATGATAACAAAAAATCTCTAGCAACAAGCGACTATTTCGTATGCAGCCAAGACAGACTTGTCTTTTTTCAATTCCCACGCTGGCATTTTTGTTTTGAAGGATATGGTCTAAGTCCACGTCTACTCCCTCACAAATGATGAAATCAAGGCTCGCTCTCAATTCACTTTGAAATTAACAAATCTCCCTAAAGACACCATTGGCAGAGAATTAGAACCCATCAGTAAAGCAGTTAACATGATCACATGGGTGATCCTTAAAGCACGATCAAATTACAGAAATCTCCAATACGCATTATGCATTTTAGTAATAAAATCGATCTCGAAGCAGCTAAAAATGGAGACCCTATTGAGTTTGATAACAGGAAACTTATCTGGACTGCATCAGATACTAATTTGTGTATACATTGTTCCATTCCTAGGCATGACTCACGAAATTGTAGAAGGAAAAGACCAACTCCCAAAGATAGATAGACACAAAATCTCTACTAACGATATAAACTCGCGCAGTTTAAAAATTACTCCGCATCAGTGCCTCGTCTAAAGGTCACTTTCGTTCATAATCAAGGGATAATGTTCGATCCAAAAAACCCACGCTTATTTGCTAATAGAACTAAGGATGCCAAACTTCCGGTCAAACCCTTTTAACGTGATCCAATGAACCTAAAGTACCAAAAAACACATCTTCGCTTGATGATTTGATTCATGCGAGAAAGTCATGGTCAGAACAAATGGACGAAACTGACATACCCTACTGTTCACCAAAAACACTTACACATGAACTAATGGACACACAAAAGATATTAAATCAATTGGATGCTATCACCGCAACCCTCGCAATAATCCACAATAACCTTACTTTTTCGATGCACTGTCTCGATAAAGTGGAAAAACACCTGAACATTTTTACCATCACACCAAAAAAAGCTGCTGCACTCAACGAAGCAGCTAAAGCTGAAGGCGCCATGGATACGAACACTGTTTACGAACTAAAAGTCGATACGTCTGAATCTAGAGTTGTCGAACAGGAAAAACATATCGCAATTCTTTACGCAGAAACTGAAAAGCTACGCAAACACAATAAAGACACGATAGAAAAACTTAATATTGCACTCAGAGCAGTGTCTAATATCCAACATAAGGTCCTAGATGACACCCACCCAGCATATATAATCCCAATTCCTCAACTCAACATACCCGGTGCAGTCGTCGCTTTAGAAGATGGCACAGAGGTTTCCGCCCTAGAACTCTACTTTAAATAATTATGATACTACAACCACCAGATATAAAAATGGTGCCCCTGACCATAAATATCGCCACTCATAACACTCGTTCTTTTACACTACCACACAAACAACAAACTCTATTTAATTTATACTCTCTATACAATTTAGACATCATCACCTTACAAGAAACAAATTTCAAAAATTCATCCCATACACATTCCTTAAAACCCATTTATTCAAATAAATTTATTCCTTTTTTTAACACTGACCCTCTGCACAAAGTATGAGATTTAGAGTTAGTTTTCTTATTAAAAAGCACCTAGCTGACCATGTTTTTAATCACTCCTCCTTCTTCATCGCGTCTTTTTGATAGACTTCCAATTTAAAAACAAACAAAAACTTCATATCATTAACGTTTATATTTCCAGTTCTGATAAAACTTTACGTGACAAAACCTACAAAAAAGCTCTAGACTTAATAAACGACGCACACCAAAAGGATTTCCTAACAATAATTCTTGGAGATTTTAACGCTGATCCATTACGATCTTCCAATCCTTTCAAATCGAAAGCTTTTTTCACTTCGCTCGATAATCTTCACATGGTTAACAATCTAAACCTCGTAAAGAATCAAAAATGAAGGATGAGCTCATTACCTATGAAATTAGTACAGGACGTTCTACGATAGATCACATTTTCATACAATCTTCATTAATTCCAGACCTCATCGATCAAGTAGTAGAAAAAGTTGATACTGATTTATCAGATCATGCTATCATATATGCAACTATTTCTTTAGCATCTATTAATCCATCCTTCACTCATCGTACAGCAATAAAAAAGCTGGTTTACCGGTACGACAAAATGTCTGATAATAACTAGTCTGCCTTTGGATTCTCAATCGACCAAAGATGTAAAAACACAAGACTTCGCAATATGTCATTAGAGAGCATACACACAATACACCATTTGAACTACTATTGGGATCTCATGCAAAAATCAATTATAGACGCTGCCACCAAATCAATCCCAAATAAGCATACTTCACATTACAACTAGGATCTTAGATCACATATGCTCAAATTGATTTATAAACGTGTCAAGATGGTTCAAAAACTTTGCAAGTTATGTAACAGATGTATTAAGAATAATATCATCGATACCAAATGGAACACTGGGTGTAAAAAAATACAAGCCTTCTCGATAGATTACAATATAACAATCCCTGAGACCAGTCAACCCTCTCTACAAGATATCATAATGATCCGTCTCTTACTAATCGATCTTCGTAAGATTCTAGCCTCCACAGCTAAATTGAATGAAGCTGAACTTAAAACTAAAGCTATTAACGAAGCTATAGAAAAACGTTGTAATAACTTCGTGGATGACCAAAAAGCCATGTTCGACTTATTATTAGAACGTTTTCGCATAACCATAACATTAGACAGATGCATAAACAATAACAGCCCTGACAAAGAACTTCTTACGGATCCAAAGGATGTCCAAAATGAAATAGCTAAACATTTCCAAAGAGTGGTTGGCTCACAATATTCTAACCCATCCCTCCCTGAGGTTTGGGAACAAGTTTATACGCCAGATAAATCAATAGATCCCAATATATACAACTCTATTATGCAACCTCCCTCAGAAGAAGAATGGTATATTATCGTTAGGGCGCTCCCTAATGGAAAAGCTCCTGAACTATCTAAGATTTCCAATGAGATGTTAAAACACCTTGGCTCATTTGCAGCAAAATGTTTTTGAATCATTATTTGCAGATGCCTATCACTTAATCTAGCACCAAATAGATAGAATCTAGCTTTCGTTTATCCAATACCCAAACCAAAACCCTGGGAATACAATTTAACAAACACACAGCCCATCACGCTTCTCGAATGCCTATGTAAAGCTCTCACAAAGTTAATCAATGGTCGGCTACTGAACATTCTATCTACCAATAACATTCTCAAAGGAAATAACTTCGCTGGTCTACCTTGCAGGAGCATCTTTGAACCCATCCACATTTTTGATGTTAACTACGACGCCTCATTTCATCACAATAACCTTTAGATTTTATTCCAAGATATGTCAAAAGCATATGATCGTGTTAATATCACTATGTTGATCAGAGCCCTTGGACGTCTTCAAATCCAGAAGCATTTATAAAATTTTGATCTCAATCTTCCTCCCTCGTTTTAATCAAGTTTTTACTGCGCACGGTAACTCTAATACCTACTTAGTTCTTTCAGGTATAGACTAAGGCGAAATCATATTACCCATCTTATAGTGCATATATTACGACCCGCTTCTTTATTTTGTACAAAACTCATCACACGGTTATACGCAACACGTCCATTAGAATACTGATATTACAAAACGTAACATACAAAGTTTTTCAAATCACGTCCCAACATTGGCATATATGGACGACACACTCTGGTTTGCAAATTTCAGATCTGACCTCCTAAACATCATGAGGATTGCCAACTCCTTCTATACACTTAACAGCATTTAAGTCAACTGGGATAAATCTGTTCTCATGATTAATGACAAAGATTTCTCTTCAGTCAATTTCAACTTCAATGAAAAAAATATTTGGCTCCCACCATTACATCACAAGGAATCCACTAGATACTTAGAAGTCTGGGTATCTCTGTTTAACAACAGACAGTTCATTACTAAACAAATTTGTGATGAGTTTACTAAAACAAAAAATGTGCTCAGCAAAAAAAGGTTGATTGCTAAACAAATGGTTGCAATCTTCAACACAGTCATTATTCCTCACCTCTTATATAAATCAAAACTGACGTTTGTTTCTCGTTCAGCTTGTGACACTTTAATGGCCTCCTTTAGGAACTTCTTCAAAAAGAAACTAGGACTTTCAAGATTTATATCTTCTTCTGTTCTACACTCAACCTTTAGTTACAATTTAGCACATTTGTATGATAAACAGATTCAAGCTAAATCATCAGACATCTTAAAAATGATTAATGACATTTCACTCCTTGGTTCAACCTTACAGCTATGAATTCTTCAACTGCAACTATTAGAATGGCTTCCCTTGTCCCCGCTAACTGACTGGCCTTATATAGAAATCAAATCCTTCAAAGACTGGTGGTCAGGATTACTATCAGCTGCTAAGCAGATTGGACTAAACTTCAAACAATGTATAGATAAGAATTACAATTTAAAATAAATAGATGGAGGGTCGCTACCAATATTACATTCCCTCCCTCCAAAGGTATATCGGCAAAATATTATGAAACTATGATCACTTTCAATCTTATACGTTAACCAACTCACTACGATGGATGGAACCTACCTGTTAACGGCCTTTGACTTGAATATGGTTTACGATTCAGTCTTCTATAGTGCTAAATAGTTCAAACAACTGGAGTCACAGCTCCTTACTAACACTTCTAATAGACTCTTGTGCAATAAATGCCTCTTCACCCATCACTCGTCAAAACGCCAACTCGACCGGCCAACTTTAACGCCTCAGCAACCAACCCAATTTTCATTATAATCTGGTCTAACCAGTATATGACATTTATATTAGGCAAAATAGTCAAAATCGAAGATACTATCATCTACGCACAACATTATTTGCCAAACCAAGCTGATTGTCTACAAACACCCATTGCCTCTTGTACTAGGTGTAATCTTTTTGATCTTTCAGCCTTCATATCTTACAAATAACAACAATGCCATTATTTTTGTACCATCAAATTACCCAAATCATTTTGTTCTATCTTTAAAACTTTTCACAAACCCTGTGAGGGATGGTGATGTAGTCTTTCTCACCTAATACTTCGTGAAGTCACTTTGTCTATATTAACATCTCCTTATCAATATCCAACCAGATCTTTACCTAATTTAGACGTCATCCCCTTTGACCAAATATCTATTAATAAATTAGACCATTTTAAATTACAATTCACTAATGCTAACGCTCTTCAATTTTATACAGATGGTTCTCTCATATCTTTAGGATCCCCTGATTGCCAGATGGAAATAGCGTGAAAAGTCAAAGCTCATGGATCAGATAACTTTAACAATAAAGTAGATGTTTTAGCAAAACAAATCTCTGATGCTCCTTTGAGTATTAACAGCAACCACCTCAGTCCTAAATACTTTATGAGCTATAATAACCTACTAATCATTACACTACCACGTCTTTTTATCAAACACATGCAATAAGCATCTTGGGCTGAAATACTTTTATCCTTCCCCTAATTTGAAAAATATTACAATTTTCACATAGATTGGCAAACTCTCTTTTACGTTCTTAATGATTCAGAAAATACTAGAGTGACATTATTTGATGCGTGCAAACGGAAGCAATTCAAGATCAAACTATTATTACAATTACTTCCCACCTTTACAATAATGAATGCAAGATATCCCCAAATTTATACCACTAATACCTGCTTCTGGTATAATACTGCAATTGAAGACTTTAATCATATTTGGTCTTATCCCTAAAATACAACTTCTCTTACTGACTTAATATAAAAGCATAAACAGTCCTTTTTGTCCTACCTCAAAGAAGTTAACAAACCTAACAACAATACTTTAATCAATGCTATCGATCAATCTTCAATATGGTATTGCAATTCCTTCAATAACAACTTATATTTTATGGATCTCATAAAAGGAATTATCCCTTCATCTTTTTCATCCTCTATCTCTTTCATCACCAACAACAAACAACTCACCCAAGGATTATTATCATCCTTATTTGATGATATTTTCTCCTCAGTTCACAACATATGGTTGACACGATGCGCATCACTACAGCATTGGAAAATATCAAACAATATCAAAGACAATTTCACTGTTGCGTGGATCTCCTCTGGACTCCCACAACCTACTAAAACTCCGCATAATAACCTCCTCCTTTTCTGCAGCTATTGCTTTTGGTTCTCACTGGTCAAATTTTTGGTACAACAGTAACCACGCCCTCCCTTTTGGACGTTCGATATCTGTACGTTAGTTTAGATTAACTTCTTTTCTTATTTAATATATAGTTTAGTTCGGTAAAGTGTAAGATTGGTATTGATAAAGTAGTTTAGTCTCTAGATTAGTTTATAGATATTTTTGTATTTTCTGTTTTATTTTGTTTTTCTTTGTAAAATCATAAATTTTAATAAAGATCATGCGAGACTGCAGCACTTATAAAAAAAAAAAAAAAAAAATCATTTTCACATATCATTTTTAGGTGTAACATCACTCACGTGATTTAAAAAAAGAAATAATCTATATAATAATTCAGTCTATGTGAATATGTGATTTCACTTGATAATTCTTCTAGAAGATTACTAGAGAGATAATAGGACTCATCATTAGGAAAGTTTTTCTTTTATATCTTCTATTACAATAATAATAACCTCTATTACATTCACTATTTTTATTATATTCACTGTATCTATCATATCCATCATCATTGTCTGATTCATTTGATATCTCATCTTCAGAATTACTATCAGGATCAAAGTCATCATTACATAAATTGGAATCACCGTCATTTATATTAACTTTGTTCGTTTCATCAAAATACACATTATTATCTAAAGTAATAGTGTTCACTTTATTAGAATTCGTCTCATTAAAAAACATATCTTCATTAAATCATGTTTCTTTCTTAGAATTATCAGAAAAATTATCTTTAGCGTATTTAGCAGAAATATGAGTTAATAGGATAATAGTTGATTCCTTTAGAGATAAAATCTCTAATGCATTATTCTGGTTATCTGAAATCTCCTCTTTAAAATCGATAATAGAGTCTTCTTGATCATTGGATAATTCAGTATTGGGATTCTTAGAGAAATAATCAACAATAATTTGAATTTGACTATCAGATAATTCTGATATAGAATTTGCACTATATATTATAATATACTTAATTTTATTAATTCCTATTTTCTCAAATAATTTGTATATGCTTCTTGCTCTCTGAGTATATTTTAGTATTGTATTACATTTAGTATTAGGAGGAAGGAGTTTAATAAGATTGTCATAAATCATACCTTTTGCTTTTTTTTCGTTAATGTTATACTTATTTATAAACTCTACAGTCTTTTTATTGAATTCTATAATATAGAAAATATTTAAAGATTTGTTTAAACTGTTATTTGATTTGATGAGGGAATTAATAGATATATAGAGAAAACTCAATGTGACTGATCATCGCATTCTTACTATATTATATAAAAATATATAAGATTTTAAAGAAGAAACATTTGGAAAAATGTCACTTAAGATATTATATTATTTGTTTTTATATTTAAAAAAGAATATAAGCATAATTCAGAATGATCTTGGTATTATCAGTTATTCTGATCAAAAAATAAGTAAATTAGAAGAAGCCAATAAAAAGCAAGAGCATATCTTCAAAACTTCTGAGGGTTCTTTACCTTTAACAGGTCCTCTATTAATTTATTTTTATATTAATATGTCTGAATTATTTTTTACTGAAGGTGTAGTCCAGAGGTGAGTAAAAATGTTTTATTTTTTTAGAGAGACTATCATTATTTCAATTATGTAAAAAATTTAGCTAGCACTGATCAAGACTTATATTTAGAATAAGTTAGCTAATCTATATTTTTTTTGTTGCATAGGGTATAATCTAACAAAAAATCTTCTGAGCTGATCATTGATCCAGATTGGTTAGATCAGTAGAGTACCACTATTCTGCTTAATTGGCTAGTATTCTTTCACCAGCTTTTAACATTAAGATGGAAATAATACCTTGAGTTAGAGATTAAGTAGCTATATATGTATTAGAATCAGATTGCTAAGGTAATATCAAATTCTGATTATTATGATTATTAGCAATATGAAATTTTAGCTTCATTATAGTTTGAATATCTACCAAATTTACAAAATTCTCAATATAGATATTTGGATTAAATGAAATGAGTTAATCTACAGCTTCTTTGCTAATAATATTACACCTTTTCAAATTGAGATACTTTAAATTAAGACATAAACCAGCAATTTCTTTAATAGTTATATCAGTAATTTTACAAAAGCTAAGGTTGAAATGCTGAAGTCTTAGGCATGAGCGAATAATATTACAAATTGATGTTTCAGAAAATTCTATGCGTTTAGAAATATTTAGATATTCTAATTTATAACATGAATTCGTAATTGCACATAAGCCTTCATTATTTTTTGCAAAACTATTACATAAAGTAGATATATTGAGATAGTTCAAGTTTGGATATGATTCTGCTATTAGCTTTAGAACTTTACTAATAGACTTAGACTTCATATTTTCTTCAAAATCTAAATGAATTATATTTAAAAATATGCGCACAATACCTTTGATTTTTTTATTTAAAAGTGAATGGTAGTGTGTTATTTTAAGGTGAGTTAGTTTTAAGCTATAAACTGGTTTTCTTCCTCTTTCAGGTACTATTTTTAAAAATCTTTTCAATCAAAATTTATCATCTATTTTATTTTCCTTTAGCTCAATACGTCTCTATAGAATAGAAACATTACATCTGTATCATAATCATTTAACAAATAAAGTAAATTAGAGAAATTTATCTATTGCTAAAGAATGTAAAATTTGTTATAATAGTTTTGGTAAATAAAAGATGATTGATTGCATTATAAATATTTCGTTTTATATATTATATCTTTAAATAAAAAAAATAAAATTATGTGATCACTACTCTAGAGAAAAACTACATCTGACTGATCTTTTTCTAATACTATCTAATCTCAGCCAATTTTTTCTAAATATCAAATAGCAGTACTTAGATTAAATATTTTAATTTAAAGTATAATTCAATTTCCTTAATAATTTTATAGGTAATTTTACAATTACTAATATTGAGCTATTGGATCCTCAGATAAGAATAAATAACATTTTAAATCGCTATTTCAGAAAATTCTTTGTGATAAGAAATACTTAGATATTCTAATTTATAGCATAAATTTATAATTGCATATAGACTTTTATCAGTTATTAATCCATCATCATATGCTTTTAAGTTGAGATACTTTAGATTGGGGTATGATTTTACTATTCAATTTAATATCTTATTATCAAATCTTACACTATTATATAAATCTAAATAAACTATATTTGGAAACAGATCTGCAATGCTTTTAAATTTTTTATCTGAAAGTGATAATAATGTGAAATTTCTAAATAGATTACATTTAAGCAATAAACTGGTTTTTGCTTTTCATGTATTATTTTCATAAAAATTTTTCATGTGTTACTCTTCTTTAACTTGATGTATTTCCATAAAATAGGAGCATTGCATTTATATTATAATCAGAAAATAAATAGAGTAGGATATAGTGACTTATCTATTACTAAAAAATGTAAAATCTGTTTTAATAGTTCTAGTAAATAAAAGATACTTGATTGCACTTTTTTTCTTATATTTATTTGAAGAAATATATAAAATATTCTATTTGTGAATTTAGATCAGAGAAATAAAAAGTATGTTTAATTTATTATCCCAAAATCTATGATTAAGAAAGCAAATGAATTATACAAAAATAATATATTTAATAAAAGTATATTACTGCAGATCATATGAAAAGATTTTATTGTCAAAACTACTGTAAATAAACCTTTCAATCTTTTTTGTAATATAATTATTTCTATAAATTCTTATTTTAAGTATAATTTCATATAACCTATTCAAAGGTTTTAAGAGTTTCTTATATTCAAGCTTAATTTTTACTTTTTCATTAAAATCTTTGAAGAAAGCTTTTTTTATTTCTTCTCTACGTAAGTCTGAACCTGATAATGAAGTATATACCTTATATTCTTTATATGCTGTTATTATGAAATTCTTCAATTCTGGGTAGTTACATTATCAAATCTCTACTTGAAATGTCTAACTGCGGTCTACTGCAATCAAAATGTTAGGATCTACCTAACTCTTAACTTTATCAAATTTATGCATTAGACTTAAACAAATCTATCAAGTATGAAGACTTGAAAGACGAGATTATGAATAATTTAATTAAAGAATTCAGATAATAAACTCAATTATAAATAATGTGTAGGGATCACGTCAAACTATATGAAGATACAAAGAGATAGAAAGATATAAGTTTTAAATAATTCCTTTATTAATATTGAAACTTGTACTTGCAAAAGAGTTTACGAATCTGCAAAAGAGTTAATTTATAACATAAGCAAAAAGTCTATCTATTTATACAAAATTTCTTTAGTCACAGCTAACTAATTACTATACTATAAACTAACTAATTTAGCAAAATAAAATATGAGTAAAATAAATATATTAAAAATACATAAAATAGTAAAAATATAAAATATAATAAAAATAATAATAAAACTTAGAATATTAAAAATAAGTATAACACTAAATATTTTTAAACTTCATTTAATTCGTAAAATTAGAATTATTATTAGTATTTGAAAGATCTTTAGAATTATATAGATCCTCCGTATTTTCAGAATTCACAGAATTCTCAGTATTTTCAGAATTCTGGATTAAGAGATCATTATACTGTGTCATCCATGTGACTTTATTATGACTGATCAATTACTCCGTTGACAATGCTTCAAAAATTTATTTGGTAATTAGTTATCTTGAACTAATACTGAACTATCTTTACCTTTTTTAAGTACTAATACTGATAAAGTTGGAGAAAGTGTTTAATTTGATTAATTAAGTGTATCTTTTGCTTCAAAAAGGCTATTTATTGTTAGCATAGCTAACTAGTTGTATTTTATATTTTATCTTTAATCAAAAAAAATAAAATTATGTGATCACTACTCTAGACTAAGGTTTTCCAATATTTCATCTAATGCAAGTACTTGTAAACTATTTATTAAAACTTTAATCTTATTTTTGAGTGATAATCCTTTTAATAATGTAGATCTAAGGAATTCTTCACTCTTGTTATACTCTTTCAGTTTCAAATAAAAATTCTTGACTGTATTTTCATCTTAAACCAATGACATAGTATGAAAATCGAAAAGAGTCTTTCTTTTAAACTATTCAAGATTTACCTTCTTTGCTTATATATTATTTATACTGCAAAAATTTTTTAGATCTTGGTTTGAAAGATCCTTTAGAATAAATGGTATTAATTCTGACAAAAATGTTTTAATAAATTAACTATATGCATTTTTTATATGGTTAAAATTAAAGATGGTCCCCATAATTATTTTCAAATTTCAATTGAGTTGCAACTTAATTGCGTCATAAGAAAATTTAATTGCACCACAAGTTGCAACTCAATTGCGCCATTTTTTTTAATTGCAGTGACCATCTTTAGTTAAAATATCTTTCAATCAAAAAAAATAAGGGTAGCTATTATATGAAATTATCACTTCTTTGGACTAATTATCAGATATTCACTTAGCTTAGAATAATCAAATATATCTACAACCTTATCTTCCTTTATATTCTTAATAATAATAAAGTTAGATTATGCACGAATAAAGATTAATAGAAATAATAATTATATGCCTGTTAATATTTATAAACTAGTTGCAGAAGTCTTCCAAAAAATAAATCTTTTGTTAATCATATTAATGGTATTAAAACTGATAATTGAGCAGATATTTAGAATGAATGTTTTCAAAAGAAAATGCTAATCATAAAGTATTTTCAAATTCTGATCATGGTAGATCTAGAAAAGTTATACAAAAAACATTAAATGGAAATGTTATTCAGATTTGGGATTTAGCCAATCATGCAAGTATTACACTTAATATTAATAGAAGAAATATTACTGTACGTTGTAAGGAAAAATGAAATATTGTAGATGAATGGGCTTGGATATACTATAATGATTATATAAAATTTGATCCTAATGAAGAATGAAAGGAGTTAGAGATCGATTCAGAAAAATTTAAAGTATTGTCCTTAGGTAGAATCTGATTACTAAATAAAATGATTATATAAGACTCATTAAGTAGAAGGTATTTTTGAGTTTGTAATGGATATCAAAATTATATGGTTTATCATATAGTAGCATTAGCTTTTTGCTCAAAAGAACAAGAAAAAAATTATGTAAATCATATCAATAGAAATCTTACTAATAATAAAGCTTTGAATTTTGAATGATGTATACAAAAAGAGAATATGTAACATGCAGTATCTTATAAATTATGAAATGGATATAAACATTCTATTAAACAGATTTTTCTTGACGATTTTACACAAGAATTTTTATCATTAAAAAAGGCAAAGCATATCACTGAAATTAAAAGTCAAAATATTAATATAATATGTAAATCTATTTGTCTTCATGCTAGGGATATCACTAGAAATATATTGATTTAGCAATACACAATAAGAGTTGAGATATTTAATTACTATGAATAAAGATGGTCTTCATAATTATTTTCAAATTTCAATTGAGTTGCAACTTAATTGCGCCATAAGGAAATTTAATAGTGCCACAAGTTGCAACTCAATTGCGCCATTTTTTTTAATTGCGGTGACCATCTTTAACTATGAATATTTATTAATAAATCAATGAAATTTATATTTAAAAAAATGAAAATAACATACAAACCCTTTACTAGTATTTTTTTAGCTCTCATCAAAGAATTTGAATACTTTTACTTGATGATACAGTTCTCTTCTTAACTAATAATTTACTATAGTATAGTTTTTTGTAAAAGAGGCATGATTATCAAGCGAATGTTGAAGTAATTCACTAGTAATAGTTATAACCTCTAATAAATTCTTTACATCATATGTTATAATAGCAAATACTATTTTAATTTACGCAAATAGCTTGGGAGAAATAGTTTACAACTTTTAGAGAGAAATTCATTTTTTTTTTAAAAATGCATTTAAGTATACAAATCTAGACTTTTCAGGATCTCTTAACTGTCTGAAAGAAATTGCTTTCTAAATTTATATAAGCAATTACCTTGCCTGCTTCTCATTCTTTTTCAGTGATATAAATATTTGAGAAATGTCTTATGCTCTCTGTTTTTTACATATCCAGTTACATTTCTATTAAATATGTGCAAATTTTTAATTTTAGCAGAACGGATGCAGAGCAAAATCATTACATCTGCTAGAGCCTGTTTATCAGGTATATTAGATATATTATACTTATCTAATCTTTCTTATTCTAATGAAAAGTGATCCAGAAAATCAATCTCTTCGTTTTCACATTACTCACTATGTTTATTTTGGATTTTATTAGATTCTTTAATTATATCCAAAATCTTTGAAATAGAAATTACTTTTTCTAGAGCATTAAGATTTTCCAATTTTCTTCAAAGCCTAGAGAGACAGTTCAAGTTAATGACAAGACTAGAGGTAGTTTTGACTAAGGTTCTAGATATCACTTTACATCTTTTTTACTAAGATTATCTCAGACAATACATTAAGTTGTTTCTTTAATAGTCTCCCTTTTTAGGATGTTATCAGATACTAGGCTTATATTCACTTTAGCTTCTGGGATTACTACTAGTATTTACTTATATATTGCTAATTCTTTAATTAGAAATTAATGCAAATGCCTACTTTTGCTAAATTGATATCCTTTTTGGAAATGATTACGAGCCTAGTGCCTTTTTTCTCTATTATCTTCTAAGAGGTTACACATTTCTGATGTATATTGACTGAGCTTTTCAATATTTATCTCATTGGTAAGTTGGTGGTTTGTAATAAACCTAGTTGTAATTGCAGACATGATGTGATATGTAAAATATATATGGTAGTTAGATTAATCTGTGGTATTCAGATTATATTAAGTAGAACAAAGTTCAATTCAAAAAAAATATTCTGTAATTTTACTATTTTATGGTTAGTAAAAGCTATTGAAGGGTTAGAGAAAGGGAAAAAATATATAACTTATGGGAAGTTTCTTTGAGACTCTCTGCTTCAGTTAGAATATATTTTGCATATATTTGAAAATTATAAGTTAATAGAATAAGCGAAAAAAATAATAATAATTGGGAATTATATATCATCTAGTTATAAAGAATAAAAAGTTTCTCTTATCCAAATATCTCACTTATGCACAGTGTCTTCAGCTAAACTGGCTTCTTATTCACTTTTTACTAAAACATATTATTCTCCTAAAATATGCTTATAATTTTTATCATTCCTCATCATCGTAAATATACTTCTAGGATTTTCCTACATTCTTAAACTCTCAGAGATATATTTCTTCGCTTATTAACCTTTTCCTTCTAGTTATGTAAAATAAATCATTCAGGTCTATCTTATTTTTTCTAGCAAATTCGATGACTTCTGTGTTTGTCATCATCCTATTTTGATATTTCTAAGATAAGTTGACATCTTTTTCTGTAATAATTATAAATTTATTAGGATTTTCATCATGATCGATCGCTTATTTTCTGAGATGTTTTTCATGTTATTATCTAGTATCTTTTTCGATTACAGATCTTAAAAGATTATTACTTTCAGATTTGATTAGCTTATTGATTATAGATGAATTGAATTTAGGTTTAAGAATCTTCAAAGAAACGGGATTGATCATCTTAGATATTTTAGTTGTCTTAGATGATGAAGTAACTAGAGATGCAACTTCTTCTATTATTCAAAAAGCCTGAGTTAATTTGTCCTATTTATCTGCTTTCTTATCTTTTTTAGTATTAGGTGAAAATATATTCTTTTCTAGCTGATGCAAGACTGATACATTAAATATAGGTATATCTGTTATCTAATTTTCAGATAAGTTAAGTTGAGGTGTATCAGAAAATTCTTCAATATTGCCTAAATTAGATTCACAGAACTTAACTATGATTTTGAAGTGATCTAGGATATAATGATATACTCTTACTTTATTTTTTCATGATTGTGTCTGATCAATGCCGATTTGTGAAAACTTCTTTTCTAATATAGTCAACTCTTTCTACAATGAATTTTGATATAACGAATTTTACAATACAACAGATTTTCATTGTCGGACAGATTTTTAAATATAAAAAAACCCTTACTATACCGAATTTAGTAATTAAAAATTCGTACT
>CAJVPQ010001536.1:0-17590 GCA_910591825.1 Funneliformis caledonium
GGTGAATATTTGTTTTTTGTATTATTTTCTGATAGATAATTTGCTATGTAAAATCATTAGATTAATAGTTATATATTGACAAATAAAATCTATGTCAAGTTTGAAGTTTTTACTTTTTTACCATAATGCTCACCTATCAATAATAACCAAATAATACCAAATACACTAGCAACAATAAAAGCAAAAAAGACGAATAATCAGCCAAAAAAAGAATATATTGGAAGAATCATAATATAAATGAATCAGACAAACAATTCAATAGGAAATAAGAATTATATAAATGAAATAATTGTTTGGTAAATCTTTTTGTTTTGGAAAAAGAGTTACCTTTAAAAAGGCATAAGTCAATTTTTAAGTGATAATTTTACTAATCAAATTCTAACTTCTTAAATGAAATTATTATTCATCATACCAATATGGTAATTAAGTTGATCCTGGCTCTTTAATGTTTTGATAAAATTATTTGAATCTCATCTATGAAAAGAATTTCATGCTATTCTTGCAAAAACAATGTTGATAATAGGGATGATTCAAATTGCAAGCTTTACATCAATTTTTTAACAAATTGGATATCACGTGCCTTTTAAAATATATCTTCTATTGATGATTTCCTAATATATGTTATTTAGACTGATACTAAAATTGATCTAGGCTGATACTAAAAATTTATTGAATTGTACATATTAATCTTTATTGAATTAAAATTTTTTTCGACTTTTAATTGGTCGAGATTTATTCGAAAAACTGATCTGTTCTAAGTCATCAACCCCAGATAAAAAACATTTACACGTACATTCCCTTTATCCAATCAATTCTCAACTTTTGGACGATCGCTCGGAAAATCGAATTAGAATTATGCAACCTTAATTTCGAGGCAAAAAACTTGCATGATGAAATTTATCGCACTGTTCTGACTACTGTCATTAAGTTTGTTGGTCGCTATGGAAACAAGTAATCTAGTTACCGCTTCACTAGTTGTTACAACAATCTTAATAATTACACCGTTTTTTGTCACCCCAAAGACAAAGGATTCAAAACGGAAGAAAAAGAATAACCTCAATAAAGAGATTGAGATAAAAACTTATACTTTTGGTCTAATAAATCAAGGCAATAATATCTGTTTTCTTAATTCTGTACTACAAAGTCTGGCATCATTAAAAGGTCTTCGGAAATATCTGGAAAAAAAAGTAGAAAGTAATCTATCGGATACCAAGCGACCGGTATCTTTTGCTTTGCACGCGACTTTAGAGAGGCTCAATGAACCTCTAACGAAACAACAGTCATTTATTGCGACTGACGTAGTTTTGGCCCTGCAGGCAAATGCAAGACGTTTAATTAATAGGCAACAACAAGATGCTCATGAGCTGTTTCAACTCTTGATTCAATCTCTTGGGGCAGAAGAAGATTATGACAGACGCCCGAAATCTCTTTTGGACTTGGAAATAATTAAAAAATTGGCTTCCAAAGACGAAAAGATCACGCATTTTGTAAGTGATCGTAATCCTCTTCGCGGATTAACCGCTTGCCGGGTTTCTTGTATGAAATGCGGATATTGTGGGCCAATTCGGCACATTACATTCGATAATATCTCGATTCCACTGCCTTCAGGACTACCATCTGTCCCTCTAGACGTTCTCCTAAAAACATATGCCGGGACTGATTTTATTGACGAATATAACTGTCCACATTGCAGTTTGGTTGAAACATTAGCAACTATTGAAAATGCGCTCGAGAACGCAAAGTGGACGCCTAACGACAAAGAAAATGAGTTAAAGCTCGAAGATGACCGACAGGTTATCAAAAAAGCACTTGCGACCGACGTTGATACGGACATAAGTAGTCAATTACAACTGACAAAATTGGCCCACGTTAAAAGCACGGCTAGCAAACATACAATGTTTGCAAAATTGCCTGATGTTTTTGCCATCCACTTTTCTCGATCTATTTATTATCAAAGCGGATGGACTTTAAAGAATCCATGCAAAGTCAAATTCTCTGATTCAATTGACATGATGAAGTATATTTCAGGAGGGTATTTGGCTAATATGCCTAGCGAACCAATGTCATCACCACCATCACCAATCTTATCGTCCCCAATGTCGTCACCGATTTTAGCGGGTATTGGTGCAAGCAGCCGGAGAAGTGACATTCCATGTGAAGGTGGAAATATTTACACGTTAAAATCGGTCGTCGTTCATCAAGGTGATCATAGATCTGGTCACTTTGTTACTTATCGTCGCAAGGAGGATAGTGATATTTGGTGGCGCCTTTCGGATGAATATGTTGAGGAAGTCAAGTTAAAGCAAGTGCTTAACGAAGAAGCGTATATGTTGTTCTATGAAAAGGCTCAATAATGAATACCTTTGATCATTAAAAATTATACTTATTTTCATTATTAGTATGTAATTTAATTTTGTTATAATTTCCATTTCCACATTGCAATAATTTTTTACTCCTTTTGTAAATAAATATATTTATTATGGTTTAGTTAACTCTTGCTTTATATTTAATAACGATGAAATCGAAGGGATTTGTAATTAATGGTAACAAATACTTTTAAACGCGTGAATCAATTTCTTGAGAGAAGAAGGTTAATGTAAATAGTGTTATGGAAGATGGTAGATACACATGATATTGGTCCCATCGTGCTTAATGTACTTCAGGTTGATCGATCATAATGTAGAAATTATCTTTATTCCTTTTTATTTATAAAAAAATTATAATTTATTTTTGACCTTTGATTAATTGAGGTCTTTTGACGCAAAGATTGTTTATCTAATGAAGTAATATGACAAGAAAATGCATTTGTATTGTGATAATCTTGTGTATTTGAGCAACAAAAAATACCAGTTCAATATGGTAAATCTTAGATAAGATCACCAAAAATTGTAGATAATCTGGTAATTATGATCTCACATGGTTGGGGGGTACCAAAAAAAAAAAAAAATAATTTTTTTTTATTAAAACGCGCCTTTCCTTTCGATATATGAATTTTTGTTTTTTTTTTTTTACCGTTTCCTCTTTATTTAAAAATGTATCAAGAAATTCTGGACCATATCGATTTTTCTCAAACATCTTTTTGGATTTCTTTCGCTTCCATAACTTTTAATCCACTCTTTTGGAATATTGCCGCGAGAAAAGGTATATATTTATTACCCTTTTTATTAATAAATCAAGTAAACTTAATAATAATCGAACCTTTTAAACAATTGTAGAACATAAAACGAGAGTAATATCTCGTTTCGTTGGTGGAAATCCTTATGTTGGTTGTTATTGTTTAGCATTAATGATTTTTTCTCTTGGAATTTTTAGGGATTTCTTGTAAGTCATTTATTTTTCTACATACTATTCATCCGATTTAATTCAAAAATTTTTTTTTTTTTATCTCCCAAATTTGAAAAAAATTAAGATACAAAAAAGCAATCGAAGATCAACCAACCTTTCCTTCTTTAAATAATGATTATTCAAAAGGGTTAGCTTTGGTCTTATTCTTTACTGGAAATATTTTTGTATTATCATCAATGTACGTGTTAGGTGTTACGGGAACCTATCTTGGTACGTGTCAAACCTTTATTTATTTTAATAATGGGAGTAAACTAATATTTTTTTGATGTGTATATGAAAAATCATTAGGTGATTATTTTGGAATTTTAATGAGTGAAAGAGTTACATCTTTTCCTTTTAATGTTCTTGAAAATCCCATGTACTATGGCTCTTCAATGGTATTTTTATCTACTGCTTTATGGTATGCTAGTCCTGCCGGGATGCTTTTGACTATCTGGGCTTTTGTACTTTACTTAATTGCACTAAAATATGAAGGGTATGTGTTTTATGAATTTATTGTATAAATATATTCTACTTTACTCATTTCAATTTCTTTTTTTAGACCATTCACTTCGATGATTTACGCACAACATGAAGAGAAAGTTAAACAACGAAAAAAAGAGTAGTAAGTCGTGAAAAAAAAATAAAATAAAAAAATTAGATTATACATACAT
Organism: Funneliformis caledonium; assembly: GCA_910591825.1. Taxonomy (NCBI): domain Eukaryota; kingdom Fungi; phylum Glomeromycota; class Glomeromycetes; order Glomerales; family Glomeraceae; genus Funneliformis; species Funneliformis caledonium. The sequence continues at coordinate 3,999 of CAJVPQ010001536.1, forward strand.
TAATACATTTATTTGGCATAAATGAAATCTTTTTATTACTATATAGTTGTTCAAAATTATTTTATTAAATATAAGCAAAAGGTTTTCATATAATAATTTAATGAATAAAGTACGTGTTTTATGAACATTGCTTAATATACAAAATGATTTTACAAGAACATTAAAGATAAAATCCTTTAATAAGGTATATCACTTAAATCAATGTCAGCCGGTATACATTCTTCAAAATCACTCTCCTCTTCATTTTCATCAGTTACATATTCGTCGTCAGATCCCCCTTCATCATCTCCATCATCATAATCTCCATCATCATAATCATCTATGTCGTCATCATACCCTACCATACTTCTACCTTCTTCATTTTCATAAATGTCCATTCTACCTGGCATATCAACATCTCCTCCAACATATACGATTCTACTATTTGCTATTATGAGATCATTCTCATTTATTTTATCTGATGTAGGATTTCCTGATGATTCTAACATGCCTGGTGTTGACTGAACTGTTTTCTTCTGTTGATTCATATTGTTGCTTCCAGTTATAGTTCCGGTCAAAGTTCGAATCATTCCTAAACGAGGTGATCCAATTATAGCAACTGAACTCTTTGGTGATGATGGTATTGGTTGATTTTCATATATTTCTGTGGGAATTTCAATTTCCGGCAAAGGTGGCTTCCAATAATTCCAATCATTATAAACTGTATCCCATGTAATGTGAGGAAACATTTGATCCACTAGATCACTTAGATCCACATATCTGTTAAACATCGAATAAGATTCAGTTATAATTATGAAGTAATACATATTAAAAAGTAAATTAATAATACTGACGATGATTTATATCCTGACAATAATTGCAGCTTCACTTCGCCATTTGTGTCAATTGTAAATATCCTTGATGATGGTACATTAACACTTCGATAAGATAAAGCATCCTGTATACGGCATATTTCATTAATATTCATTAAAAAAAAATTTACAAGTTTTTTATTAATTTTATATTAATATATACCGTTATCCTATTTCCAAATCCTGCAAAAAATGGATTTCTATCGCAAAACAATTTTTGTACATCTCGTAAACAAGCCATTTTGAAAACTTCAGGTTTGCGCATAATTACTTCTCTAAATTTCAGATAAAATTTTTTTATTAAAATTAACAACGCAATTATTCAAAACAATCGAAAGTTACTATACCTATGAAAGGCGGTCAATAAGCGATCAGGTGACATAATAACAGGTCCGTCAGGCAATTGATATTTGTCTTGTTCAACTTTCTTTAAGTAATCTCTGGTATATCCGGCCTAAAGTAAGTACAATTATTAAGTAAACTTTTCAAATATTATCGTTTATAAAGCTAGGTATTACCTGTCCAATAGCTCTACTCGTCAGATATAAAATTTGATAACCATTCTTTCGAATATCCGTGTATAATTTGGCAACACCTGAATGTGTCCAGTCTTTCCCGATCATTGTAAACACATGTCCAAGAGCATCCGACCTAAAATAAATAAAAGATTACAATACTTAAAGGCGAAAAAAAAAAAAGATAGTATAATAACTTATAAACTAACTTTGTAATTGTTCCATCGATGTCGGAAATTACGATCTTTGTGTCACAATCCCAGAAGAATATTTTGGCTACGCATGTAGCTTTTCCTTGATAGGAAGAAGGGACGGAAAAGGTTATTGTGTTTGCTCCCTTCTTTAAGTTGAGACTTTTCTGTGAATGAGAGGTTAATTGTATTAATACTTTTGTGCAGGGATTTTTTCAAAAGTTGAAAGCTATAAGTTACCAATTGTTCGGAAGTAAGACGTAGCGTTTTCGCATAAAACTTTGTCGGTTTCTCATTTTCCTACATAAAAGAAAAAATCGATGAAATGTATAGGTTAATATAATGTGTATAGTACATTTGTGCTTCTAATGACAAATAAAATTCTTATGTTTATTAACCTTTTCAACATTATCTTTTGGTTCCTTATCAATCTTTTCTGATGCTTCTATTGGAAGCGGACTCGATGAACGACTCCACCATCGACTCCATCCCCTTAGGCTATATCTACGCTGATCTGATGACCTTAATTCCTCAAGTCTATTACTAGATAAATTAGTCATTGTAGAATCTGGGAGAGGCTTTTGAAATACGAGTAAGGAAACTATTATGGGCGCAGCGGTCGGCCACGAGTAATATCTTGTTAAATAAAACCAAAAATACTTAATAAACTATTCAAGTTTTAAATATAAACATTAAACATTAACGATATGAACAATACCTGTCGTCATATTTAAAAACTAATGATTTGTCATTCAAAAGCCGCGGATTTTCCGAGAAATATTCGTATGTAATTTGATTCTTGCGAAACATTTCATCATCAATTTGCTTTTTATTCATAATAAAAAAAATACAATATTAATAATGGAAAAATAAAAATAAAAATAATAATAATAATTTACAACCCGTTTTTAACTACCTCATCCCTTCCAAAAGCTTCGCTTCCACATAATGACATTTCAAAATGATGAACCTTTCCTCCAATCTCTATACCTGATGGCTTTTCGATTGTATTATCATCTTTCCAATCTTTATCAACTGTGCCATTTTGCCAATGCGTGATTTTTTCCGATGTTCTCACAGGCAACGCTCCCCATACCCATGACCACTCTTCTGAATCTTTTGAAGGCTTTTGGGGCCCATATTCCAATTCTGTATCGCTCAAAGGACTGGTTCTACTTGGTCGTCTTTCTAAAGGTTTTTCTGGTTTTCGTGTTTCTTCCAATTCTGTATCAGAAAACGGACCTTCGGATTTTTCCCCTAAATGTAAAATATATACATTGATAAGAATTTTTTCTTCCAATCATTGCGACACAGCTTATAATGTAAAAAAAAAAAACATCGATGAACGAACATTTTGGATGAACGGAAGGTATTGATAAAGCCCTTTCTCGATTCTGCCTCGAAGCTTCTGTTTCTAATCGTGGTATATTGTTACTTTCTTCGGTCTGTTGCGTTTTTATCACGTCACTAAGTTGAGCTTTTGCACGTAAAGCAGTCGATTTTTCGACGAATTAACTGCATTATTATTATAGTTCTATTTATTGTTACAATTGATGATGAAAAAAAAATAAAGATATATATATATGTTATCCAAAAAGTACTATTTACCTAAATCAGACTCAACATTATTTTGTATTACAAGATTATCAGCAGAACCATTTAATAATTCAGGTTCAAGTCCACTAACCACACCATCTACTTCGTTCGATAGATTTGCATCCTCATCAATCGCTTGCTTAGCATCTAAAGACACACCATGCAAGCTAGTATTAGATATGGATAGTTATATAAGTAGTAATCCACAAATTTTAATAAAGAATGTGACATATACCAGACTTGAAATACAACTTTTCCAACGATTCTGGCTTATATTCAGTAACATCATCAATTAATGATATTGAATCCGACGTGCAATTTGATTCCAATTTTATATCTTGATTGCCAGGTGCAAGCTTTTCGTCTGCTTCATGAACGTTATCACCATTTAACATTGTCTTATTTGATTTCTCATAATTTGATATTAAAATTGCTTTTTCATCTGTTATAGTTTCTTCTTCAGACATCGGAATGACTAAATCTGTTATTACTGAAGGTAACTCAGAATTCATCTCATGAATATTTTTAGGTTCAGCAACTAATATTTTTGGCTCAGAATCTCCTTCATATCCATCATCAGTTCCAAAATCTATTACAATAAATAATAGGATTAGCTTTGATTTCGAAATCAACGCCTAAATAATTTGCACACTTTACCGATCGTATTATTTTGCTCAACTCTATTTTGAAGAACTAAAAAAAGGAAAAAAAAAATTAAAAGGAATACTATGATCTACAAAGAAACCGAAATTTTAATGATATTTTCGCTAAGGACGTACTATCTTTAGAATTATCTGTGTTTAAATCCAAGAAATCAGGTTCCTATCATATTTAAATTAAACATCATATGTAATTTTTGATTAATTTAATCAGATTGAACAAATATTTGATTAAATTGATTTTTACCTCTTCTGTCGGTAAAGGATCACTGGGACCTGCTAATGGGGAAGTTTGCAATTCTTTTGGGACACGGTTTTCTGTTTCGAACACGAAAAAAGCTTCACCGGCTTCTCCAATTTTCATTGGGAAATCAACAACTTTTCCATTGACAGTAATTTCAACCTATATCAAAGAAATTAGATATATATATATCAAATGTAAACAGATATTAATAATAAGTTTACATACCTTCTTTTCTTGAGGTCTTAAAACCAATAGTTTCCCAAATCGAACATGAAAAGGTGAACATGCTAGTTCTCCATTAGGCTGCTCAACGACAATTACGTCAATGGCACCAGAAAGCGTTGAAGGGTTGATTTCCCTATAAAACTGATTTACGGTAGAAACTAACTTATACACTGACTGCATATTTTGTAAGCAAGCACTTAAAATGAAATGATAAAACTATCGCAACCACTCAAGATTGCAACAACGAACTGGTAACTTGAGTAACCAATTTCGAAAATAGATATATTTAATTTAAAAATTTGTGGAATTTAAAATTACATAACAAAATGAGTTAGATAAAAGCGGGATTGCATAATAAATATTTGAAACAAATTTATTGACGTATTCACATGGTTGAAGGCCAAATCATCATAAGAGTTAATGGACAGCGAGCCTATTTAGGAAAAGTAACACGTATAATTTTTGACTAAAAAAAAAATTTGCCCCAATAAATATGTTTACAATGGACCTTAGTCGATATTATATTGGCAAAGGAAGAGAACAAGAAGTAGAATTGTTATCTGATGATGAACTTTCAGATTTCTACTCACAAGGAGATTATGAAGAACTTGCGAAAATCGAAAGGCGAATAAGAAACATATGTAAGTTGATTAGTTATCATCAGGACTATTTCTAGTGTTACAAACATTATAATCTTTCATTATTTTCATTATTTAAAAGTTTTGGTATATGAAAAGGTTTCATATATAAATGTTGATCAAATATTGGATCTATATCATATCTATTACAGTGAATTTAATTGGGATAATTTCGCGAGATCATCAGACACAACTTTATCTGAATTCATACGCGAAATTTGGCCTAAAAGTTTCAATATTACAACTTGTCCACATAATAAGTCGGAATGGATTTCTTTGCTCTCTCCAAATACACTTCAAGATGAACCTTTTTATATGACCTTTGTTACAAAGGAAATGAAATCAAACAGTTATGATAAGGGTTTTTATGATATCAGATTCGGTCACGATACACGAAAGATTGAAGAAAACAAGTTATTGAAAAAGCAAGAACAAAAGGCCGAACAAATCCTATGGAAAACGCGACATTTATTTCCCAATAAAACCATTTTAAATTCATGCTGTTTTGAATTATTGTATAAAGATTTGTATAAAGAGAATGTTGATATTAAGTCGATCGGATATCAAAGTTTTTCGGATTTGTTGCGCAATTCTACAATCTGGAAATCTCTTGGAAACGATAGATTTATTATAGAGAGGGAAGAAGATCAAAAATGCGACTCTTTATTATTGAGGAAAGAAATTGTAAGGCTAAGCGACTTGCAATTAGTGGCAATATCTATTTTATCAAGCAAATATTATGGTGATCATCGTGCTAGAAGTTGAATTAATATGTCTACCAACTTCTTTTTTCTCTTTTCATTGTCTTCCTTTTTGCTTTTTCTTTATCATGTTGTTGTTTTTCTAATAATTTACGATTTCTTTCTTTTTCTTCCTCATGTTGCTTTCTCATTTGCTCCCTTCGAAATTGCTCTTTTTGTTTTACTTGTTCTGTATTGCGATTGGCTTGTAACAAATCTTTATGTATTTTGAATAGAATTATTGATTGAGATAATTAATTTAACAATATAATATAAATGAATGAATATCTACCTTCGCTAATCTCTTTAATTGCACTTCTGTCTTTATATTGGATTTCTGCCTCTCCATCTTCATTTTCTACAACTTCATCCAATTCATAACTATATCTCGCGAGCAGTTGTTCGCGTCTTTTGCGTTCTTCTTTCGTAAGTTGTTTTTTTGGATTACGAAGCGATATTGTAGCGGGTTCGATAGAAGTTGAAGCATTTTCAAAATTTTGTTGTAGAGCAGCAGCTTCTTTTATTTATAAATCGTTTAATGTCTTAAGAAAGTTTCAGAGAAATATATACAAAAAAAAAAAAAGAAAAATTTATATAAATACCCTTTGTTTCTTTCTCTTGCTTAAGTTTCTCTTCAGCTTCTTTAGTTTCTTGTTGTTCTTTTTCAAATTCGGACCATGTTTTAAATATATCGTCTATTATTGATTCTGATGGGTTGTCCTCAATGAAAGTTGGAAATAAGTAATAATGACTTATATTATTCAATCGAATTTGAAAGAATTCATTAGATATCTCACTGTTGCACCCGATATAAATTCGGAAATGGCTTCTCGCTTTTCCGACTCTTCTAGTGAATCATCGGTAATAATTCCCGCAATATATTCGCCAAATGTCTAATGAAATGAAAATTTTTGATTAATTTCGATATTTAGATTAATTCTTGTTAAAAAATGCATGAAATTACCTCTTCATGTAAGCCAATGGTGAACAATTTGTTCCTTATAAATAATTCTAAATTCATAGTCTGGTTTTTAAAATGGATATGGATACAAAGTACTGGCTTACCTCAAAAAAATATATTTTTCTTATTTTTTCCTAAATGTGTACTTAATTTTCAATAAAAAAATTTTTTTTGACTATAAAATTTGTATTTATTTTAAAGTAGGTTCGGTATCACAACGTCCAACACAGTTGATTCATTTTTTCTATTTTCAATGACTGAACGTTATCTTAAAAACACGTTGGAACTTCCAAGTATCAACGATTTCGATCCCAAAAGACTTGATCATTTTATAAAGCTCAACACTGAAAAGATTCTTTTCAACTATACAGTATCACACTATTCTCGAGACTATGATGTATTTTGTGGTAATTTGACCACCAAAAAAAAAAAAAAACAAAACAAAAAAATACCAATTCCATTTTTGATTTAAGATTAATTTATTTCTTTTAAAATTAGGTTACGCTGGTATAGCTTTTACATACTTCCATTTACATCAAATTGACCCCAATCTGACTATTGCAGGCGATAAAGTTGGCCTTTTGTGCACGACATATCTTTCAGCCGCATTATCTGCGGTGAAGAAAACTAAGGAAAAACATGTCGGATTTTTGGGAAGTCATGTTGGACCTCTAGCTTTAGCCGTAGTGGTTTATCATATCATAGAGAATAACTCTGACGAAGCTTTAAAATATTTGAATTTAATTCTCAAAACGTATCACCCTTTGGCAGTAAAAGAGGAATCTAACGAATTGCTATATGGAAGAGTTGGATACCTTTACGCGTTAAAGTTCATACAAAAGCATTGCTTTGATAATGCAAATATCATGCAAAGATTAACAGACGATACAGTTAAAGAAATTTTTGAATTAATTATTGTAGAAGGTCGAAAAGGTGGATTAGATTCTGATGATGATGAGGTAATTTATGATGAGGAGAAAAATGTTGAGAGACCACCGTTATTGTGGAGCTGGCATGGCAAGGAATATCTTGGAGCCGTGCATGGAGTTGGTGAGTTTCTTTTAATCAAATGTGTTGTATTTAGCTTAATTATATGTTCACACTAACGACTAACGAGGAAAAAAGCCGGTATTGTTGCTATTTTGTTACAATTTAAAAATCTTGCCGAGCCATATTTGGATGATTTATTTCAAACTATGGAATGGCTAGTTAAACTTGCATTCAAAAATGGAAATTATCCACTGAGTTTACAATCAACCCATGATGATCTGGTTCAGTGAGTACACTGTGAATTATAAAAGCCATTAGAAATATGATTCATAATTGGTGAATGAAACAATTTAAAAATTCAATAGAGTATGTCATGGAGCTCCGGGAATGGTTCCGGCATTTTTGAAGATATACGAGTTATATCCAACACATGCAACTTCTTCGACTTTATTATCCGCAGCTGTCAAATCATCCGATTTGATATGGGAACGTGGAATTTTGAAAAAAGGTCTTACAGGTCTTTGTCATAATGCTCTTGGAAACGCTTATTCATTTCTTCTTCTCTATCTTGTTAATAAAAATGAGGAGCATTTACAAAGAGCACTCGCATTTGGAATTTATGCGAGTCAATGGGAAGAAGAAACCAAAAAGCGACATGTCAAAGTTCCAGATAGGCCTTGGAGTTTATGGGAAGGTCTTGCTGGAGGAGTTATGTTTTGGGCAGATGTATCAACAGTATTAAAGGATATACAAGTAAATCGAGGATTGACAGTGGCCCGAGATAAAGTTCTCGGATTTCCTTGCTTTACCGATTTGTAATGTTTAAGATATTAATAAAATGTTTCAAGTTGTAAATGGAATTCTCTATTAAAAGTTTAGCATTTTTATTATTGTATTTTTCAATTATAATTTTGGACCATCAACTAAAACGCAAGGACCATTAGAAATTAAGTTTATTCCCACTTGATTGGCATAATCTTGACATTCTGTGTCTTCAGCTCCTGGTTGTAGCCAAATTTTTTTAATTCCCAACTAAAGAGAGTAAAAAGAATATTACTCAAAAAAGTTATAAAGAAATAATTTATGAAAAAATTTATATTACCTTATTAGCTTCCTCAAGAATAGCCTTAGTAATTTTTGGAGAAGTTAAAACTGAGACGGAAACATCAGTATGATTAAGATTTGAGATTAATGAATAAAGGTTCGGAACACATTGTAAACCTTCAATTGACGTTTCATTCTATTATAATTAAAAAAAAAATTAGAAAAAAAAAAAATGAAATGAATCGTTAAGTTACATGTGGAAAACTATCATACGGGATTAATTGGAGTGACAGGGCGATTATTAGCTATATACCTAATATTTTTTTTAAAAAAAAAAAAAAAAAATTTTGGTTTTTTATTTTTTGTGAATCAAATTAAAGTTTAATTTCCAACATACCATTTTAAAACTTTATTTCCGTATTTTGATGGTACAGAAGAAGCACCCACCACAGCATAATGAGAAGAAGAAAAAAAATCTTTAATTAAATTTGCCGTTTTTCCCATTTTAGAAATGGTTTTTTTTTGTTTGAAAAAAAGTTATAACGATTATAACCACTTGGGTGATTTCCCAGGCAAGTTTGCCAAAATATAGAATATTAATTTAGTAGTTATACTTGATTAAATAATATTTATCAGGATAAGTGTTTTATTATATTTGCTATAATACTCCTTAACTAAATTACTACGTAATTATGGACAACTGAAAAAGCGGAATTTATTCTAAATTAATCGGCCTCATAATCTTTTTTAATTCAAAATTTGATAGTTTTTTTATTTTGATCATTTTTTATAAGGAAAAATGAAAAATGAAAAAAAAATATTATTAATTCTAATATTAAATTCATTCTTTATTAAAGTAAAAAATGAATTTTAATCACTTTTTTACAAAAATCAAAAAATCAAAATCAAAATTATATTGATTCATAAAGTTACTAATATTTTTTTGTAAAAATACAAATTCTTAAAAAGAGTAATATTAAACAAATAATAAAAATGATAATAATATTAAAAATAATATATATATCTTATAAAAAATATAGCGTAATTTATTAAAATATTATTAAACTTAAAAATCTATTAAATATTATATAAAATTTCTGAAAATATTTCATAATTTTATCTTTCTGATAAAACATTTGAAACTATGTTTAATTTACCAGTTGTCTAAATTGATAGATAATCTCAACTATATTACAATTTTTATTTATTCAAAGAAGTTTTTTTTAAAGAATAAGTTAAAAAAAAAAAAATAATAAAAAATGCTAAAATTTTAAAATATAAATTTCAAATATATTAAATAAAAAAAGATAAAGAAGATTATATTAATATAATTGATATAAAAAATTTTATATCAGATATTTTAGATAATATCAGTATTAAAAAAAGGTATTTAATAAACTTTTCAATAAGAAAAAAACTAATTTATTAAATTTTTAAAGGAGATTCAAAATTTTGCAATTAATATATAATTAGAGTGAATATAAAAATCATTCAATAGATTTAAAAATTTATATTTAAATATAAATTAGATAATAATAAAGATTAGATTATAAAGATTCAAACTTCAAGACTAATTGATAATATTATTAGTTACCTTAATCAAAAGTATAAAATATATGAATATTCTAAATCTTAACCACTAAGTTAATAATAGCTTATAAGACTATTGCCTATTTGTATTATACTATTATAAGTATATTATTATCTATTTACTGTTTTAACTTTTTGTGATCTTTTATTAATCATGTTATTATATATTCTATATCTTTTTAATTATCAAGTTATCCCTTAAAGTATAAGTATAAATTGATTATAAAATATTATAGAAAAATTACAATATTTTAATATCTAATGATTATAAAAAGATAAAATAAAGTTTATTAAATTTGTTATATTAAGATCTATCTAATGATAGTATTTTTAAATTTTTAAATTAATAATTATTAATATATATTAAATTTTTAATTTTTTAAAATACCTTATTATCTAATAATTAAAAGAAAATAATAATTTATTAGATTTATATATAACTTTTTTTGGCAATTACTCTACTAAAAATTTTTATGTAAAAAATGTATATGTTCAAAAATAGTCAAACCTAGCCTATAAAAAAAAAAATAAAACTCCCTTTTTAAATTTCTTCCTTTCTTTGTTCTCCCTAAACCCTTTTATTCTAAAAAAACAGATTTGTCAGTTCAAACGGTGATGTTTTTTGTTAAAATATTTTTTTCATCACTTCTTATAACTATTTTTCTGCTTTTTCTGCTTTTTTTTTTGTCTACAAAAGTAAGTATTAGGGAGTATCCCAAATGACAATCAGGATTAATAACAATTTAAATCAACCAATTGCACATGATGATTTTTCCTTTATCTTCCTAAACAAGTACACTCTTTTTAGATCTTTGATATTATGAGCCTGCTAATCTTAGTAAGATTTTTTAATTTTCACAACTGTGCAATTTAAGCTCTTTGCAATGATTGCCAGTGGCTGTAATCTGAATAGACAGATATATTAGTATAGAAGTTTAAGAATACTAAAAAGCTTCTGATAAAACTTAGTGATTATAAGTGCTTTTGTTATGAAAGGTCGCTATAACCAGAAATTAATCAGGTAATTTAGCTAAGAACTTGTTGGAGTCAAATTTTTTATTAATTTTTTTTTTAGTTTAACAATAGTTCAAGTTACTTATTTTTGTATTGAAATTAAATTTAGGATAAGAATTATTATTAGATAAAAGAAAAGGGTGTAGTAATAATCTAATTATCATGTATTGATAAAAACTCTATTTATGATTGTCTCTGAAATATAGTAGAATAATCAGTTAGTTTGAGGTTAGTAAGTTTTTAACTTGCAAGGATATTTTAGACAGTTCATTTTATTTTTTCTACTATATGTATCCAGTTTTCAGGATTTCCATGTATTAATTTACTGGATTTGAATTTTTATAATAAAATTAAGCATTACCGTATCTTTAAAAAAATAATTACAAGAAAATAAAATTTAGTTTGTTAGATTTATCTTATTAAGACCTATTAAATAATTAATATTTTTATATTTTTAAAATCAATAAATAGCAAGATACTGTAAAACACTGACTAAACTATTTCAGGTATTTTATAAATTCATCTATGAATTTGTAAAATATCTAATTAGTTAATCAGAAGGTACTTTATAAGGAGGAGAGTGGTTTGATTAGACTATGTAAATTATAAATATATATAGTTTTTTAATGTTTTCATATTCTATTTTTTGAATGCGTTTTACTTTTTTGTATTACGTTTTATTATTAAGAATAATTAAAGTAAATAAAAGTATTAAAGTTCTAGATTTACTCTAAAAAAGAAATTGATCAGTTTGTAAAAAGTTAATGATCTTGCATTTTTAAATGATTCAAATAATATTCATGCTACTGCAAAACATTTTAATTTATAGCTAAACTAAGTTCATAATTAGAGGAAGAAAAAAACCAGCTTAAAGTCTCTGCATCTCATTTATTAAAGATATAAAGAGGTAGACAACCATTTTTTCTAAATTTAAAAAATGAGTTAACAAATTGGATTTTAGAATATTGAGAATAAAATCTTCCAATTACTAGAAATATAATAGTAAAAAATGTCAAAAATTTTGTACAAACTGATAAATATCAAGAAAAATATCCTAATATTTCTTCTTTTAAATTTTCAAATAAATGGATAGACTGTTTTATAAGCTATTATGATCTTTCAAATCATTGAAGAATAATAGTATCTCAACATTTACTAAAAAACTTACTTAAAAAATAGTAAAGTTTTTTGAGTTTATCCTTTATAGAAGAATATAATATGATTATCCATTTCAATTTATTAGAAATATTGATGAAATACCTGCTTTTGATTTATCTAATTTATATACTTTAGAAAAATGTGATTCTAATACTATTAGTATTAAAATTACTGAATATAAAAAAAGCATATTTATAATTATTTTGGGTTGTATAGCTGATAGATCAAATTGCCACCTATTATTATTTTTAAATTAAAGAATATGCCTAGAAAAATATTTCCTAGTGATATATTTATAAGAGTAAATGCAAAAGGGTAGGTTAATGAAAATGAAATGATATGTTAGATAGAAAATATCTGGTCTAAAAGAATTATTGATTTCTTAAATTCTAACTCACTTCTTGTCTTAGATTCTTTTTATAGTCATTTAATTAATTCTATTAAATAAAAATTACATGAAAAAGTAACTAATATAGCAGTAATCCTTTATTTATTTTTATATATATTATTATATAAATTAAAAGGATATTTAATTTAATAGATTCGTGAATTTTATAATGAATAAATAATAAATGAAATTTATGAGTTAACTTTATCTGAGCACATTAAAAAACCTTCATATTTTTTAGTATGTTTATAGGTAAAAGATACATGGGAAAAAATTGATACAAGTTTGATTTGTAGATCATTCAAATGTTATAGCATTTCAGTTAAAACTAATAGTTCTGAAGATAACAAGATAACATGATTTTTAATTATGATAATCTTATAGCAGATAAGGAAAATAATAATGAGTTAATTGAAAATAATGAATTTCAAGAGAAAGATTATAATAATTAAAATGAAATTAATTTTGCTAATATTTAAATAAATAATAAAAGTCTGTATAAATTTTATATTTGATAAATAAATATTGTAATGATATGTTAATCATATGATTTATATAATTTTATAGCTATTTCTGATTAAAAATAAAATATCCCTATGTAAATCATTTGGGTCTTTTATAAAATTTTGGTCCAAAACCTTAAGAGGTATTTTACATATGGAGGTGGTTTAGTTAATACAGTCAACTCTTATTATAACGAACTCTATGTTCTAGACCTCAACTTCGCTATAAGGCTATAGTGAAGATTTTAAGAGATTTGATTGACCAATTCGCTATAACAAGAGTAT
>CAJVPQ010001537.1:0-17580 GCA_910591825.1 Funneliformis caledonium
TGAACTTGAAAAAGCATTACAAGAAGAATGGAAAAAAATTCCATCTGAAACTTATATTAATTTAATTGAAAGCATGTTACGTCAGATAAAAGCATGTATTGAAAGTTAAGGATGGCCAACTAAATATTAAAAATTTATAATATTATAATAAAATATAATTTTTAAATTAATTGACCAGATACTTTTGATAGGGTAGTGTATATTACTAATAGATTGATTAATCTGCTAATTGATATTTAATTATATTTAAATATTAAGTTTAAAAATATATGAATATAAATAAAATTAAAGATTAACAAAAACTTAATTTTCACTGATATATCTATAATAAATATTGTTTCAAATTTTTAGATGGTAAAATTTCTTATTTTATAAGAAAGTAATTAACTAGTAATCTGAAGTATCTTAAAAATAATAGATTATATTGCATGTTGCAATTATAAATTAAATTTTGTTATTAGTAGAATTAGAGAACAGTTTCAATTTTTAAGTAACTTTATCACTATGAATATCATTTATATAAAGAACTTGATTCTATAGTTTTAGTAGTTTTTAATAGGTAAAAATCTTACAAATTAAAATTAGTAAAAATATTAATTGTTAATTATTGTAACTGAAATAAGTTTTCTATCTAATTCTAACAGCTAAGTTTAAATAAAGTTTAGTTGAGTAAATCTTAAAGTTAAATTCAAGTAAAATGAACTATATACTATAATAAATATTAACTTCTAGACAAATAAATTAATGAGATTATATAAATTCTTAATTATAATTAGTGAAATCTTAAAAACTAAATAAATTTCTCATAATATTTTAAGTATATACATATATGTATTAAATAGTACAATCAACTCTTGTTATAACGAATTTTACGTCTTAGACCTCAATTTTATTATAAGATTATAATAAAGATTTTAAGAGATTTAATTGGCCAATTTGATATAACAAGAGTATTTTTATTATATTTGTTCAAAAATTCGTTATATCAAGAGTTTGCTATATTAAGAGTTGATTATAATATCAAAATTAGTCTAAATTTAGCTATCTGATTTCTAACTAATTTAAAATATTCAATTAATGTTAACTGTATATAGGTAATTTAATTATTATTTTTATTGTATTTTTTTGAAAATAGGCACTTCTCAAAAATAAGTATTATCTTATATTTTTAGTATCTGAAAATAAGTACTATCACATTTTTTAGTATCTAAAAATAAAATAAATGCTAAAATAAATCCGATTTATTAAATATTTTATAAATTTTAATGTTTTTATTTATTTTATTTAAAAGAATTCAATACTTCTTTTATTATTATTAATGATTACCATCATTATTAATACTACTATTATCATTATTATTGTTTACTGCTAACACATCTAGAGTTACTGTTAAATTATATCTACTTTTACAAAACTTTATTTTATGGATTTTCTATATGACCCTTAAAAGAAATATATTATAAATATAATCCTTAGTGAAAGAATGGCAGAGACAGTTTTTAACAATATGTATAAACTTTATTTTTAATGTTTATTTTTATTTTTTTATTTAAAAGAATAATACTAATAGAATATTTTTAATAATTAATTAATATTTTATGTGTATTTCTTCTGTATTAATACATGCTTGAATCTAATTCAGTATGCTATTAATGTATCGAAGTAATACACCATCATCAAGATTATCCCATTCCTGCCAGATTATATTAAGGAAAACATCACAGATAATTTTTTTTTGCCACTATATTTTTAATCCTTTTCTTCACCTTTCTCTTTAATACAGCTTATACATTTTTGATAAGATTCAAGTTTAGGCTGTACAAAAGCCAAAAAAGAACTCTTCCTAGAAGATATTTTTTTAAGTCACTCTAAATATCTTGTGTGACATATTTTAGATCATTGTCTTGTTAGAAGACCCAGTTGTGATCAAGCAATGCTATTATATTATTATATAAATGATCATTTAGAATATTTCAGTATAAATGATGATCCAAATTTTGGTAAACAAATGAATATTAACTTTTCTTTTGACGCTAATCGCTACTCAAACATGAATTTTGAATAGATACTTTACTATAGAAGCAACTGGTTGTGCATCATGAGATTATGCACAAATAGTATTTCTAAACATCTGAAGTGTTGTTTTATCAGAAAAAATAACTTTTTTCAGTTATAACACGAATGATCACGTGACTAAAACAATCTAATATTCTTCACTTTTTGTGTCAAAAGAGAAACTTTTCTTGGTATAATAGAAACATATCTAAAGTTTTTAAATTTGTGACGTACTGTATGTTCGTTAACCTCAAGTTCAGGATCTTTTTCTTCTAATTTTGCCTTAAGTTCATTTGCAGTAGTGAAATGTTTGTATTTTAAAATTTTTTTGATATAATGGTGTTAGTTTACAAATAATTTTTTGGATGACCAGAAGAATGACTAATAATAATATTAGCAGTTTTACATAGTAAACTGACATATCTTTCACATATATCAAAGAAATATACAATTATTTATGAATTTCCTTTGCACTTTACACGTTTTGTTTCCAGAATCTCTTAACAGAGTTTCTTTGAAATTTAAAAGAGCTTAGCATTTTTTCAGTTAAAAAATCATTACAAAAACAAAAACAAACATAATTTTTTAATTTACCTTTATATTATGATTCTAGTCTTTAATTTGATCATATAAACAATGGCCTATATTAGAAACGTAATTAACGTTTTAGCCTAAAATAGATGCAATATTTAAACTACCATATTTTCATTAGGGACTGTATAAAGCATTTATCATTTTTACATAACTTTTAAGATTGAAAATTTAGTAATTTTAATTATAAAATAGAATACTTTTTATTTAATATTAGCTGCTAACTGTTACAAAGCAATGAAAGTAAATCACATAATATTATACAAATTTTCAAAAAGAAATCTGTATAACATATTTATATAACCATAACTTATTTTCTTAATAAGCATTTTTCTTTTTGCAAATTTGGATAATATTATACTATTTAATCATTTATTTATACATGTATTCTAAACCTCATTATTACACAAGTATTATTTTATTATATAAGAAGGTTAAAAAGTTTACAATTACAATTTTTTTAATTTTTTAAAAAATTATTATTTTTTTTTAATAATTTTTTATAATAATAATATTAATCAATTAGTAAATTATATTTTTAATTAATATTTATAAATTAAAATTTATTTTTTTTTATAAATAAATATTTTTAACTTTTTTTTAAAAAATCATACTAATCTTAAGCATTTAGCTAATTATTACTTAATATTAATCACTTTTTTAATTTATTTAATCTAGTTTATTTTTTAGTTATTTTATTCAAAAAAATTTGTGTTTATCATTATTATTAAAAATTGAAATTTATGCTATAATAATTTTTTAAATAAAATATTATAAATGATTAAAAATTAATTGATACTTTTAAATAATTTTTTATTTAAAAAAACTAGAGAATTTCGATTTATACCTAATATCACATAAACTCACTCATTATATTTTCTAAAATTACTTTTTTTTTTAGCAATTTATCAGATTTGTCAAAGATATTAGTTTTGCAATATATGTCGATCATTCCCTAATTATTTTATAGATTCATATTAAAAAAAAAAATTTTTTTTTTAACCAGCTTCTCGCTTACAGTATTAAAATTTTCTTATGACAATGATATCGCAAAAATTAAAAGCGATTACCAAATATATTATTACATTTTAAATATAATTGTTTTTGTTTAAAAGTTTATAACGTAAAATTTACATTTGCACACGTGCCTCGTACAATTTTCTAATCGAAATCTACGATCAAAGTAAGGTTCAGACCCCATTTTTTCTTTTCTTCATGTCTATTGATCATTCTGCCTTTTAATTTCGCATATTTCTCTATGACCTCCAAATAACCAGCACTACTAATATAACACATCAA
Source organism: Funneliformis caledonium (assembly GCA_910591825.1). NCBI lineage: Eukaryota > Fungi > Glomeromycota > Glomeromycetes > Glomerales > Glomeraceae > Funneliformis > Funneliformis caledonium. The sequence goes on from CAJVPQ010001537.1 coordinate 3,946, forward strand.
ACTCATTCTTTTAATATCAACATTGCAATTCTTTAAAAAATTACTTAAACCTAATGGAGTACAACTCCATCCATCGATGTCCAAACATTTTAAAGTTTTTGGTAATGACTTTCCTAATTCCGGAAAAAACAAATCAATTTCCCATGGCAATCCAAGATCAGAACACTCCCATTTCTCTGCCGTTATCTCCAATTTTTCTAATCGAGTACAAGATTTTAAGAGTTGCAATAATTGATACATTTCCGAATGATTTTGAATCCTTGCTTTATAATGAGTAATATTTGGACAATTTGTAGCGCAAGTAGCAATTATATCAGGATAATCCAATAAATCCATATTCAATCTTACATTCCTTAAAGTTAAATTCGCATTTTGAATAATAGCTATGAGTTCTAAATGGGTGTGATCCCGATCTTGATCAATATTTGGGATCATCCCTTGGTCATTAAAATCTTCTATATCTTCCATTAATAAATAATTGGAGAAATAAAGGGTGTGTAATTTCGGGAATATCGTAGTTGCTAATGGTTTCATTATATTGCTCGTTAAGTTATAACATTCTTCGATCTTTAAAGTTTCTAAATTTTTACAACAGATCACTCCATCAAAGATTATATCATTAACAAAGTCACTACGAAAATGGCATCCATAAATTTCAATGTAAGTCAAACTATTACGTTGATCTCCCAAAGATTTTAATATCTTTAATAAACAACCCCACCAATTTCCAATTGTGAATTTACATAATTTCCTTTGGGAGGTAATTAAATCTACGAGAGAGTCCCCTTCAGTAGCATCACTATCTTCAATGATCATTTCATCAATATTTCTACAATATTGAATCAAAGATTTAAATATAATATCCTTATCATATATTCCTCTTGAAACAAATTTTTTTAATGGAACAAGACAATGTGAAGCACCCGGAAAATTAGCCAGGGTCATCATACACTCTGCTAATCTTCCATAAGTATCACACCTAATTGCATTAATGTCCAAAGATAAATAATCCAATTTATTACACTTTAACATGAATAATTTACTTAACTCTTGAAGTATGAAAAGAATTTGACGTCCTCGTTGTTTAAAAACTTCAAATCCTGTTGATTTATTTGTTATATTACGTATATCACACCATCTTCTTATCGCCAAATAAACTTCGCTGTAATCCAATTCTCTTAGGAATATTGGGTAATCAAAGGTTGGCGTCGCATCAAAGGAGGAAGTAGGCGTATAAAATTGTAAAATACTTTTCGTTTCTTTGGAGAAGAATGAAAAGTACGCGGGTACAAGTTTTTCTGATTGTTTTTTGATTGCAAGGCGAAAAGGACGCTTCCATAAGTGCGGAATCATGGTACTACACCAAACTCTATTTACTAATATACAAGAATAAATTGTTTTTACATCATTTTCATCAACAAAACAGAAAATCTTGTTTAATAATTCTGCTGGTAAATAGAGAGACATTATTAAAAACAGAGTTACAAATGGATACGCAATAATGACTGCTTTTGTTTTTTTTTAAAAAAAAAAATGGCTATCACGATTTTCGATAGCCGTGTTACGTTACATTTGACTGAATAAGTTACCTATTTTACGCCTACGTATTTGATTATGGAATAGAGAATAGGGGAAGTTCCTTTCCTAAAACGGTTGCATTATTATAAAAGGGGAATTCAGAAGTCCATTTGCAATAATTTCTAGGTTTAAGTATGAACCAAAGAATTCTTTTCTTTCACAAACCTCGTCCGCATGAAATATTTAAAAATTACGGTAATCAGCGCTCTGTACATAATTTTAATTGATTGTTTAAAGAAACGACGTATTATAGATATGAAAGGAATTGATACAACAACTATCAGTCAGATAAAGATGTCTTCAAGTAAAAATGTTTCGGAATTTGGAAATGTATCACTACTTTGAGTAAACCAATACACATCCCGTGTTGTCAATATCTGGTAATCCCAATTTATCATTTAAAGTGGATGTTGATCATACTGTTTATGGTCAAGGTTTAAACCCAAATTAATATGCATCATATGTATATAAAAGGATAAAAACGCCTTTAATAGCAGAAAACGATTTCATTTTTCTTTTGATCAAAAAATAAAAAATAAAAATAAAAAAAAAAAATAAAAAATTAATAATATATTCCTTTGAGAAAAGATGGAATTTTCTTCAGGAGTTGGAACTCCATTCGTTTGTGTGTTTATCAATTTTTTATTTTATTTCGTTGCATTAGTACCAGTACGAAGAGCTCAAGCATTACAAGAAGAAGGCTATGATAATTCTAATCCAAGAGATCAATACAATAGACTGGTAAATATAATGAGATTTCTAAACTGGTTTAAATGATATATTAAATTTCTTTTCTTGTACATCTATAGCCTGATTGGGGGAAAAGGGCAATTGGAGCAGCAAATAATACATTCGAAGGACTTGTTTTCTTCTCTATAGCAGTATTTATGTACGCATTTTCTCATATGTTAAGTTTGAACCCTTTTGGTAATAAATATAATAACATTGAAATGACCGCTAATATTTTATGTGTTGTTTATATCGTTTCACGAGTGGTAAGTAATTTGGATTATTATGATTTGGATTTTATATTATTATCATTCGAATTAAATGAATCAAGTGCTAATTAATTAATTTTTCCCTACGTTCGGTTGCGATTCAATAGATTTATTTTCCTTTGTATTGGTTTGATTATCCAATGGTCAGAAGTACAGTTTGGGGAATTGGACTTTTATGTATTTTGTCCTTATTCATTATTTCATTAATCTAAATAATATAATTTTTACTATTACGATTTTTATTAGTTACCTATTATTACTTTTATTACTTTAGTAATTAAAATTTAATTAATTTCTACTTATTTCCTAGATGATTGGTGATGGGTATTTCGATTTTATGAAAATCTCAATTAGGTTATGCATATATAATAAAAAAAATAATGTCACGAAAAACTGTGATTTCCTAATAAAGCGATTGTACAAGTTCTAAAGGTCTATGATAACAAATTTGTCGGGAATTTTGTAATCCGAACATTTCAATATGTAAAAATATTAAATTGATACGATGTTGTTTCAATTCCAAGAAGCATCACTGATACTTTTACCCGATCAAAACGTCGCATACTACGAACAAGTTTACGTAGACGGATCATTTATAAATGATTTGATGCTTCTTCATCAACGCATAAAAATTTTTACAGTTCAAATGTTTACTAATATATGTTCGATTTTCAAATTAAAATTAGGAAGTTGCGTTAATCAATTTCCGTGATCCTTCACGTTAAAAAAAAAAAAAAAAAGGATCGTCGTCAATTTTGGATAATCGTAGAATATTTATTAACTTTAAGACAAAAATTTGTTTAGAAAAACAAAATGAACCTTTCTTTACAACTAAAAAATAATTGTTAGAATTCCGTTTGTTTAAAAATATGCTGCTTATTTATCGGTAGGTAGAGAATACAGCGTCGTCGAAAAGTTTTTTTTTTTATTTCCGTTTTTAATAAAATAATATTTAAATAATATTACATAATATCTGTCATTGTGAAAGCTATAATAATTAAAGAAAGATAATATCGCGAAAGAAATTTATAAAATTGTAAGATACATCCCTTACATCGTAAATAATAATGATTAATGATTATAATAATAAGAACGATTGTTATAATCATTATATATTTTTATATTTTAGGAAATAAAATCTACAGAGTTATCCTCTTGATTTATATCGTGTAATCTTTGAGCGTATGATGAAAAAGTACTTTTTTCGGTCCCATAAAATTTAACTCCATGCGAGACAACCAATAAATCCACAAATGGCGTGAAAAATTTTTGCATATTCATATTACCTAATGGATTGATTACCCTTTTCAAGGGTTCAAGTGAATAGTTAAAATCAGATTGCGTAAACGTGCAAGGAAATATTTCGAGAAATGATCGTATTCTAGGATTTGATCGGTCTTTATCGGTTGCCAAGAATATTACTAAAGGTACCGTGTTTGGTTTGGACAAATCATCTTTACATAAAGTAAATAATTTGTCATTTGGATGATTTGGTACGGAATTTTTGATGTAATCGTTTATAATCCCTTGCGTTATCTTATCCAAGGTTTTGTTTCCGTTAACGTTAAAGAATGAATCACCCAATCTAATGTGAGAACCAATAAAATTTCCTTGACCTCCCAACTCATTTATAATATCCCGAGTGATTTCAACCAAGATTTGATTATTTGGAACGAGTTCTCGTGTTAAATTCTTCCAAAATATTCTGCTCTCCGGTAATTCCTTAACAATTCTACTTGAAGAGAACAAACTACCAAAGTGAATTAATCTTTTATTATGATGATCTTTTTTTAAATCCGAAAGGTTGATTCTCATATGAAATTTATCTAATGAAGTAGTTGAATTCGAATCATCATAAAATTTATAATGATAACTAAATTCATCTTTCAAGAATAAGAATTCCTGTTCATTGGTAATATTCAAGGAAGTTAAAAGGGAGGTTAAATTAAAATCACTTCTGTAGGTTATTTTAATACGTTCTCGTATCCACCTCATGTCAATTAATTGATCCCAAGGATATAAGGTATATTTAACTTGTTTGCATCGTTTATCCTTGCAACTCGTAAAATTGTTGGAATCATGATTCAATTGAATCAATAGTGAGTAAAGTTTATCGGTTTTCTCGGAATAGAGGTGATTTAGACCGTCAAGGAATACGATTGGAGGTAATATTAAGCTTCTATTTAAAAAGTATGCCATGAATAATGCATTCTCCATAGAAATTCTTTGATTATTAAATCCGCTATGTGGTAGGTACGTAATGAATTTCTCATCGGGATCACCATTATTATTCGATTGGAAATCCCTTTGAATTTCGATTCCATTACTTTCAAAGAATAAACGAATGCTTATGGTATAAATGATATAAAATATTACAATCGTTACAAGAATTAATAAATTCTTCTTTTTAATAAATTTAAGAAATTTCATTTTTTTTTTTTTGGTGGGAGTGGGTTGTGTGTGGTGTGTGGTGTGGTTATAATGAAGTTATTTAGTGATTTAGACATTATGACATCAGTCATCCCAAATTAGACGCAAAGATTACGTTCTGAACCTTCCCTACCCGTATTATGCATAAAAAAAAAATATTTAGTGGTTTTTTGCCAAATTGCCAAATAGAGAATATTTGAATATATATCAAATAATTATACATTCTGACATAAAGACTTAAACCTAAATAGGAGACATTCTTCGAAAAATAAGTAAGATAAATCCAAGTTGTTTATTTTGTTTATTTTATTTAAAAATGTTTCTAAATTTGGCGTATAAAGGGGGTTTTGTTTCTTCGACTTAAAAACTTTATCTGTAACGAGCATATCTTAAATTTAAATTATTTTTTTTTTCTTTTCTTTTTACAAATACAAAAAGGATATAAAGAAATTAGTATTAATTAATTACAAGAGAGAAGTTATTAAAAATAAATTCACATTATTAAATTTTTTTTTTCTACATAATTTTTTAAATTGTTCAAATCCGACCCCCACCCCCCAATAAGATAGTTATAATCATTAATAATACATGTAACAATGTGCTTGAATGAATTGTTGTACTTTCTGTTCCAGAAGTGGATTGAAGGTTATGCTGATTATCATCTTGTTTTACTTCATTGTCCGTTTTATTATTATTATTTTTGATTGTATATCTGAATTCAGGGAGCGTGAAAAAAATTTTAATTAATTGTACTCGAGTAAATAAAAAAAAAATAAAGGAGAATTTCATAAACACATACCCTAAAGCCTCTAAAACCTTGAGAGTTTTTGGACCGATGGGATTGATATAATTGGTATCGTTACCATTGACAGACAGCAGATTCTCCATGGTGACTTGACGTGGGGATTTCCATCTCATTAAGAAATCGGTAGAGTTGCTAAAACTATCATAATCTCCATGTTTTAGGGTAGAACCTGATTTATAGGGAACCAAAGAGGTTTCGATTGGATATAAATCATCATCGGGTAACTTGAATACGATAGAATTTCTCGTGATACTGTTTTGAAGCATTTGCTTACATTCTAGATATTGACTGGAATTTGTGAAGGCATCAGTAAATTCTTTTTCATTTGCAAACGTGGTCGTGGAATTAGCAAATTGATTTATTTTGTCAGTAATAGATGAGAGGGGAATATTATCTTTGGTTAATGATAAATATCTATCAAAGGGATATTCTTGAAATCCGGTAAATTTGATTGGTCCAATATTTGATGAGAGATCATCGGTGGTAATTAAGAATGATGGGAAAGGGGTAAGAGCGGTTGGATTATCCAAACTCAAGTAATCATCCCAAGAAGAAAGGAATCCCAAACCATGCAAGAATTCATGTATCAAGACCAATTCAAAATCTACCTGATCAACGCCAATTTCGGGATCACCTCTAAACCAAAAAGTTGAGATTTCAGAATTAAACCCAGCTTGAATGTCAGCCTCCGAGAATTCGGGATGTTTCTCTAATTTAAATTGTTTCACTAATGATTGTGGGTATAATCTCGTCTTTCCATCATCATCCTTTAAAGGGATAAGCCTAGACGGTCCCGCAGCTCCAAGTGGTCCCGGTTTGGTCGGATCACAATTCATGAAATTACCACATATTTGGGTAAAGCTGGCGTTAATTATTATTGGAACTTTGAAATCTAATGTATCCGAAATTACGTTTGCCACGTTTTGAAATGCTAATTTCGCTTTTTTACATAATTCGGGTTTATTCTTTTCATCGCATGTAAATAATATTTGTATCATGTCATTATTCTCAATTTGTTCAAGTGGCGCATCTATCGGATTTAATAGGCTTGAGCTGCCCTTCTTTAGTGAATCTTCAATTTGAGGACAAAGTTTACCATGCCTTTGAGTGTGATCGAATAGATTGAGATCTACACATTGTGAACGCGCGGAAGGAAGTTTAACGAAGATTAACGATAGGAGTGAGATGAATAGAATGTACTTTGTAAGCATATTTTTTTCTTTTTTTTTTTAAAAAAAAAAAAAAATGGTTTTAGGGGCAGACGAATTTCTTTTTTTTAAAAAATTTTTTTTTCTGCGCGTTGCGACAGGGATAAATTTTATCTTTTCTTTACAAATAGAAAAAAAAAAAAAAAAAGAAAAAGATTAAATTTTTATCTAGTGAATTGACTGAGGAGAAAAAAAAAAAAAATTACGACGTGAACATGTTTATAAATACTTTTTCTTGTTACATGTAGGTAGGTGTATGATGATCGAATGTAAGCACCTTCACATATAAACAAATGAAGACAATATTGAATTTTTCATTCGAAACGGTTATGATTGTTTAGATTGATTACCCCGGAAAAAGCAATACTATAAGCTTGACGTTTTAATGGCCAAGTACTGACAAATAGTAAAAGGAGTCAATAAATTATTTGTTTAATATACCTATAACCCAAATATGGGAATTTCCCTATTTATTAATGTAAGCAAGCATGCTCACATTGCATGGATTAACCAAGAAAGTGGAATTGTTTATATTATTTATTAACCAAATTAATAATATTGTTTATTCCCTCCCTCGTCGAAAGGGTTAAATCAATCTTTGATTTTACGATCGATTTAACTCCTTTTTGCTTCACTACAAAAGAAATGTGATCTCACTTTATAGGTAGAACTTCACTAGATCTACAGTTTCGATCACAAACATGTTTGTTTCAGCTAAATGTAAAGAACAATGAAACTTGCCGTAGTTAAAAAAAGAAAAAGAAAAAAAAAAAAGGTTGCGGTTATAATAATGCCTTTATTAATAAAATTAATGTCGTTATTCCTATCAAAGAAGAATATTGAAGAATATCCTTAGGGAAGAAACTTATTATAGGAAAATGGTGACGGGTTAAAGGTTGAAAATATTGATCCTATTAAAGGATCGTATTTTACAAATATTTGGATAAAATGATAAAAAAAACCCATCTTTCTCACGTTTTCTAATTTTAGAATTTCTATATTTGGCAAATATTTTTTTGTCATTTTTTTTTTTTTTTTCATTTATGGTTGGCTAATATCAAATATTAGGTTTGCTTAGTCGAAACTAGTTCTTAAATAGTTTCGGTTGATATTGTTTAAAATATAGAAATGTCGATTGCGCTAGCAAATTGGTTGAGAAAATGTGACAAATTGAAACTTTATCAATGCCCAAAAACCCACATGTTTCGAGTAATGTGAAGTTCGTGTAGCATGTAAATGTAAATTTAGATTCCAAAGCTCGGAATCTAACGAACATGTGCAAATTTAATCTTACGCATTGTCTTGAACTAAAAATAAATTCGAAACATGTTTGGCAAAGGTCCATATACAATGCAAAAGTAGGATGCTATTTAACGTAAATTATTACTAAATCAAGAACTCTACACTTGTTTCTTAATAGTCAAGCCTGGAGTTCAATTACCGAGACAAATAATTATATCATTGCGCTAAAAACCCTACTCAATAGCGAAAGATTATTCATTCGATGAAAAAATGTTCTGTACAGGTTTATTAAGTAAACAATACTAATTAGCTATTACATGATAATTAAGTCTATTTATTTTGGCTAAAAAAAAAAGAATTGAAATTCTTTATTTTAGTGTCCATCGTGAAATATCGTTACGGATCGTCTTATCACCATCATCTATTAATCTCTGCCTTTCTTCGCTAATCCTTTTTGTAAAATTACTCAATATCCTAGCACATTGACGTGGTCCACTTACAAAATAATCCCCTCCTATTAAAACCAACTTGTCAAGAATTCCTTGAATTCCAGATTCATCAAATTCTTGATCGATTTCTTTTCTGTACTCGGGAAACGCTTCATAAAGATAATCTAAAGATCTCGTTGATACCCAAGTGTTTAACTTGAAAGCCGTACGTAACTGTTTCATCGCCAAATGATGATTATTGTTTATGTTTAGGAATGTATTTGATTGCGTTTTATTTTCCCCCACATTGGTTAAAGGATAATCCGTGGCAAAAAATACGTTCTCAATATTACTCGTGACTTTCATCTTTTTGATATATTTAATCAACCCTTTTGCGCAAGCAGGCATCAATTCCGGTTTGGCGGATTCCATTCTCCAGTGAATCCCTATATATTCCCCTAATCGGTCCTTTACCTTATTCGCCGCTTCCACCAAGTGGTTGGCATATGGCAATGGTACGATGGGTCCCTTGGAAGGGAATAGGGGATACCTAAGTTCGTGTCTGATTAATAGGACTGGTTCGTTAAGATCTAGGTGTTTGGTTAGATAATCTATGATGACAAGGTTACCCATCGGCGTACTCCAATAATTTTTTACCCCTATATAAAGCATCTTGAAGATGGAATCATCATCTTTAAATTTAAGGTCGAATTGTTCAAGGCATTCATCCTTTAAGAGGACATCCAAATCTATCGTTATCGTTCTTGTCGTATTCGGTATACCATCTTGTTCAATATACCTGAAAACGGTGTTTGGCTTACGATAAAGTTGTTTGGTCCAACTTTGAAAATCCTGTTGCGTGATAAAATTAACCCTTGGAAACAATGCCTTGATCGCCTCCACGTTATAATAGAAACTAAACGGAAGGTTCTGACAGGATCCCAATCTCGAATTTTGTACATTTACCAATACGATTGTACGGTTAAGCATTTCCGCCAATTGTATGAACGAATAGAAATGTGAATTTGCTTGTGACTCTTGCTCCGTTATATAATGTGCAAATAAGAATTTGCATTCGGCCGATCCGCAGTACTTTTTATTTACCTCGATGTCATGTGCTATTTTTACATCATCGGCTTCGGTGTTATTAATGAGTGTCGTCTATTTAAAAAAAAAAAAAAAAAGAAAACAATTTTTTGTTAATTTTTTGGGATAAAAAAATAAATAAAAGATCTTTTAACTTACGTCTGATGTGTGTGTGGGTTCATACCCTCCAATATTTTCTACGGTACCATTCTGTTCCTTTATATAAAACAAATAATTGCTAACGTTCCAAATGACAATACAGATGAAAAGAGTTTTAAAGATTATAGAAAGGGTGTGCTTGGTTTGTAGGAATGGGATAATTTCTAAATTCTTATTCTCTTGTGAAAACATACTTTTTTTGATTGTAATTTCAAAACAATAAAGGAATGTGAAAAAAAATGTCCTTTGGGATCTGCTAATGATGACACTCTACAAAAAAAAATCCAACGTTCTTATTTATACCCAACATCATGTTTTGTGTTTCATTTATATATTTTTATTATAAATTATTTATATATTATTTATTTTACTTTATATTTCAAACGCTAGTATGCATTTGTCAAGATCATGGCGTATTTCAATCCTAGAGATTAAGAATACGCCACGGTTCCATGGAATCCCTTGGAACTTCGCAGGAGATTCGGCTATTTTATTGATTACCTCATATGTACAAATTTTAATAAATTACAATGCTTTCTATATTTAGGAATATGAATATTACTTAAATCGTTCAATAAATTTATTAACAGACATCTTATGCATCGGGGAAATACATGAATCGAAATAATATTTGTCAAATTAAATAAATATTATTATATAAACAATAATAAGGCAACTTTAAATTTCCTGAAAAATTTTTATTAAGAGTATAAAAGAGCGTAGCAAAACCGAAACTAATTTAGGTTATTGCCCGAAATTAAACCGTTTTAAGTAGGATAAGAAAATACGTTTTATTATTATGGAATTGTAAATTACGTTTTCAAGGATTATCGGTAACAATCCCTAAACAGGTTCAACAAAAGATTTAAAAATGGACTGGTGGAATTTTGAATGTAATGTCTTGGCTTTATTTAGTTCATAATTAAATTTGGATGATCACATTTAAAGGAAAATCATCATTACAAGCCGCTTTTATATTTTTTATTTAACAAAAAATCCAGTTGTTTCAAGTTTCTCTGTTTTACTAATGAACATCAATAAATTAACATGTGGAGCGTTTTAAACCACCGTAGTTTTATTGTTTTGAAGAATAGAATCATGAAATTGAGTTTTATTTTTTGAAGGATCAAATTTTTTTAGTATAAATTTATAAATTTATAAAATGAGGAAAATCTTACCATTTAGAGATTTACAATAAATGCTTACCTGGATTTTTGCAATTTTCTTATCTTTTTTTTTTAAAAAAATGTTTAGGAAATTATTTAAAATCTTTAATAAAAGTATGTTGTTCATTCATATTGTAAATTTTTAATCCATAATTTTCATTCTTCGAAAATTATTCTTTATTATCTATATGAAAGCGCAGAGAAGAATGATAATTTTAAAGAACCTCAATGTCCCGAATGTAATGAACCTTACGAAACGGCCAGATGGTGCAAAGAATGCAATGCGAAACGGTTTCGACAGGATTTTCCTAATTGGACCAGTGGAAATGAATTCATCGACAAATTCATTCAGGAATCTCAATTGAATGCTTTTAGAGAAAGCCTAGTTTTAGAATGGATTCCATATGATAGGTTTGATAATATTGAATATCTTGATCAAGGGGGATTTAGTATTGTATATAAGGCGAATTGGTTGGATGGACACATTAAGACATGGTCTTGTGATAAAAGGCAATGGGTTAGACATAAGTACGAATGGCCCGTAGCTATTAAATGTATCAATGATTCGTCAAATTTAAATGAGGAATTTTTAAATGAGGTTTGAATATTAATTAATCTTTATAATGAATATTCGATTCAAAAATTTTAAACCTTTATTTATTCTTTTATAGTGGAAGTATCATTATAAATGTAGTCAATTAACGCATAATCTAGTTCAATTATACGGTTTTACTCGAGATCCAGGTACCTTAAATTATATGATAGCAATGACATATGAAGAAAGAGGCAGTTTAAGAAAATATTTACCCAAAATAGTTAAGGAGGATTGGTGTTATAAAATGGATTTTTTGAATCGTATCATTAGTGGACTTGCTACAATACATCAATTAAATTTCGTTCATCGTGATTTTCATGATGGCAACATTTTAAATCCTGATATTTGTGATTTGGGGTTATGTAAACCTATGGGGGAATTTCGATCTTCAACTCAAATCAGTCATATTTATGGCGTTTTGCCTTTTGTAGCGCCTGAAGTTTTAAAAGGTAACCCTTATACTCCCGCTAGTGATATATATAGTTTTTCCATGATTATGTGGGAATTGATTTCCGGAATTCCTCCATTTAATGATAGATCACACAATTTATATCTCGGTTTAAGTATTTGTAAGGGCGAACGTCCTAAAATTATTGAAAACATTCCACAAGGTTATATAGATTTGATGAAAAGATGCTGGGATGGTGATCCGTTAAAAAGGCCAGTCACATTAGAAATTAAGGATGTTATTGGGAGTTGGATTGATGGTCTTTATAATAATGATGTTGATGACAAATTCATAAACGATGTGATAGAATTTCGGACACAAGACAAAGTTTTAAAACAAACTCAAACTAATATTTCGTTTACATCTGAACCTATCAAATCTCATCCACAAGCGTATCGTACGAGTCGTTTACTTGAATTTACTAAAAAATTGAATGACATACTAAATGATAAAGATGATGACTGGTGTGAGACAGGAAATCAAGATATTGGTAATTATTCTAATATTGATTAAAGGTGAAAATTTTCAAGGTAAATCTGATTTTTAATATTTATAAATTAATTTATTTTGTAGAATATTTAAATGATGCTATTAGTAAGTAATAAACATTTTACAATCATTATTTTATCATCTTGCCGAACGATTATTTTATTGACAATCACGATCATTTACCATATTTAATGTGATCAAAAAAAAAAACTTATTAATTATTTACAGGTGATGCTCTCAAACAACATAAAGAGACTTAATATACTTTTATATTTTTAAAAAAAATAAAGAAATTTCAATCAATTATTTGATTATTAAGAAAAACTTTCAAGTAATAATTTAACTTATATTAGTATTGATTTGTAGCTGAAGTTGATGAAATGAATGTAAGGATGTCCCGTCCGAAATATTTTCGATGGAATAAAATTCGAGGTTTTGTATTAGAAGCAAAATTTTCAGAATTTATTTTTATAGCAAATATTTATCACGTGATTGTTATTTTAGAAAAAACTTTTATTTGATCCTTTATTAAAATAAATGAGTTTTTTATAGTGAATTTAGATAATCCTGAATTAACACTAACTTTCAAAAAAAATTTTCATATTCAAAATAAATAAAAATTTTATATTATTATTTAAATATTTGTTATGATTTATAAGAATTAGTTATAATTATCTATAAGTAAAATTCATGATCTTTTCAAGTGATATAATATTAAATATAATAATATATTTATATTATAAAATCATATTATTTAAGAATAACTTATCAAAAATTATATATATCTTATTTACTTTTAAATAGTAATTAAAATAATATCTAAACTTAAAGTTAATTTTTTGAAATTTACTTTTAAATAATAATCAAAATAATATTTAAACTCAAGTTAATTTTTTATTCAAATAATATAGGTATTTTGTAATAAAAAGGAAAATAATTATTAAAATTTTTTTTTACTTTTATAAGTTAAATATAATTTTTTAATAAAATAAGTTCAGATTTA